>JAAGNO010024296.1:66490-112610 GCA_033439905.1 Ceryle rudis
AGCGGCCCCTGCCGGCCGCCACCGCCCTGCGCCGCGGCGCCGCAAGGCAGGTGCTGCAGCGCCATCGTCCGGCGGCGGAGCGGCGTGGCCCGAAGCTCGCTAAAGGTCGGCCGGCACGGGAGCCCACCCGCCGGTGGCACGGAGCGCGCCCGCCCCGGGATGCTCCGAGCCGCCAAAGGCACCCTTCACAGCTGCGGTCAGAGGCAAAGCGGCGCCCGCCAGGTGTCATCTCCCCACCGGCCGTGGGGCGGGGGGAAACGGCGTCCCGGAGAGGGCTCTGCCCGTCAAGGGGCAGACAGAGCTTCACGACACCCTCGTCACCTGCCCAGAAACGGCTGCAGCGGGAGTCGGACTGTCACCGGTGTGTTCCGAGAGCTGAGAAACTCGGGGGGCTTTAAAACCACTCACGGCGGCATCTCGCCTCCGTCTCCCACCCCCCAGATGCGACGCCACCTCAAAACACCGGGCGCTTTGCCCTCAGCCCCCGGCAGGCTGCTGGCACTTGCCATCACTGCTGGTTCCATTTCATGCCTCCCTATGATGATTTCTTTCAGGAGGCTACTTAGTATTATGTGATCAAACTGATTAACAGCTCAGTGGAAGCAGTGAGATAAACTATTTAAATGTAACCTTTGACAGGTCTTAAACTCTTTGAAATATTTAATTTACAGCGGTTTTTCGTTCAGTGATTAAACGACTTTGTTCTTTCCCCCTTGCCAATATATCAGTAAATGGAAAATACTCAGATCTTTTTAATTTAGAAGGCAGATTTTCTTGTTGGTGTTGGCATTTACTTGCTGTAATGCCTCGTTAAGCGCAGCACCTTCAGGCTCCACATCTCGGGGCATATTCAAAACATGACTGTGATGTTTCCACATGACCACGTGCCTGGAGAAATGCCATTCCTCGCAATATGGGCAAATAAAGCACGGCAAAGACGATGGTCCACGTCACTCAGGCTTTTTAAGTATTTAGCGCTGCTCCCGCAGAACTTTGGCACTGCCCAGCAAGCTGTCTCCTGGGCAATGCTTGGGCCAGGGCCACAGCCCAGACAGGAACTGGAGCCAGCTCCAGCGTGGCCACCCGCATGGTCCAATTTTGCCACGCAGCGTGGCCCACGGTCGTGATCAAACATTGACTACGCACATGCTGCCGTAAATGCCTGATCTTCTTGCTACGGACCTCCTGCCTCCCAGGGAGTTTTTAAGTGAAAGGACACAGGCTACATATTGTGCAGACTTGAGGGATGGAGGCAGGTGACAACTCTCTTGCAGCAGGTGCTATGAATCAAGCCCCAGAGCTTCCCCATGTTGGCAGCTCCTCCCACAGATGGAGACCTGAGTGACTCCTCAAACCCCAGAATGGCCCAAGACTGCAGCCAGACCTATGAAGTAGCTGTGCCCTAGAAGCCACTTTTAAACTGGTCATGAACAGTAGACTGACCATCCCTGGATTTGCTGCCATAGAGACCAGTTAGGAGAGAAAAATCAAGTTCCCAAAGTTGCAAAAAGGCTACTTAATTCTCCCTGAAACATTGCTAGATTTTGAAAAAATCCCAGGGAAGCTTTTATTTGCACCTTCTCACATCTAAATGTATACCAAACAACCGTACGTACGAAGACACGAGGTTGTTTAGTTTCTGATAGCTTCAGCAGCACAGGCTGAACCTGCAGAAATATTAAATTCTCCAGCAATTTCCTCAGACAAATTTTAACAGTAACCTTTGAATTTACACAACTGCTAACAACCACGAAAAACTGGAATCGGGAAGGCTGTTTTATTATTCCTCTAAGCCACTATGCCAGAGGGCTAGAGAAATGCACGCTATCTTAGCTTCTGCTGGGCTCTGCAGGAATATCTATGACTTGGAGACATCTGGCAGCTGGTGTACATTACAGAAACGTTGAGGGCTTTAAAGAAAAAGAGACTTTAAACTGAGTCAGCAAGTACACAGAAGTGGGAGTAAGGGGACACAGAGTAAGAAAGAAAAGCCGTATTTTTTCTGGAACTCCATAAAGTGTGGGCTGGCTGCAGTTTGTGTTGCATTGTGACATCCAGTCTGGGATTATCTAGCTCTGATTATCTATTTTTTCACAGCATCATGCTTAATCCTACAAATTCCATGTCAAAGGTACTATTTTAGCTAGGTTGTGATTTACAGCTACCTGTAACACTGCAAATTAATAAAATGTTTCAACAAATGGAAGATTTCTCCTTTATCTCCTCCCTCCTTTAGACTTTCTCCCCACTGCAAAATGAGTCCTGCTGGTAATAAGAATTTTTCACCACTAGTGCAGAGGGACACTCTGTTAATGTTCCACTCTGATAATTTTGAATTCTATACTCATTTTCTTGCCATTACTGGTAAATTTTGCAAATAATACAAAGCCGGAAGCAAAACCTCCACCTGAAGCAGCATACATACACTGTCTGACTTCATTATTTCTCAGTTATCTTTCTCCAGATGTTTTTGGTTTTCGGTTTGTTTTTTTGTTTTTGTTTTTGTTTTTTTTTCCAAGTTGAAAACAGGAGTTGCTTAATTTGCTTGTTTGCTAAAGACTATTGGACAGAACTTAATACCTAATACTTCGACTTAAGGCTAATATAAAAGGTCATAGTTTGCTATGGAGGACATTCAGCTGGATTTTACTATGCTGCTCTTTCAGCCTGTTGTTTGTTCCTGAAAAAGGCCCTAGGTCAGGACTTGTAGTAATACCCCAGTTAGTGACCATCCCATGGCTGAAGAGCCTTAAGCTACTGTTCCACAGGCACTTGGAGCAGCTGCTGCTGCAAAAAGGACAGATTTGCCTTCATTTAAGCTGCGCGTTTTTGTCTCCCTGTTTGAATTGAAAAACAGCTTGAAAAGAAACCCAGCACTGCTGGTGAATGAGGAAAGGCAGCTGAGACACCTCCCTTTTTGGCAGCAGCCTGTATTTACACCAACCCATTTACTAACATGACCAGAACCTCCAGTGTTGATACACACAAACATGTTGTAAACTCAAAACCACTAGTTCCAGGCACGTATTTGTGGAAAGTCACTAAACCCCCATGGCATTTCTGAAATAAAAAAAGCTGGAGCAGGACAGAGCTAATTTCTTTCATCTCATCACAGCGTTCACTCGTGAAAGATGCTTCTGTAACTGCCTTTAAAAACTTTCCCTTAATCAGCCATACAGTATCTCTAGGTAATTTCTTCCAACAGCTAACAAATCTCTTAAGAAAGCTTTTCCTAAAGTACTGCTAAGTGATTTGGTCTTTAAAGCTAGTAAAAACTCTTTCTTCTGTGGACACAAAAATCACCAACCCTTTTGCAAGTTTTCAAATGCCTGAAAAGTCGTTATAATGCTCTTCTGTCTGCGTTCACTGCCTTTCAGTCTGAACAAACCCAGTTCTTCCAAAGAATGCACAAAACTTTTGCTGTTAAGCCTCTGTTAGTTCTTTGGGACATGCCACTGCGCTTTCCCAGCATCAAATCAGTGAAGAAATACAGTGATTAGGATCTTATATCCTCAAGATTTAATTAATCTATATTGAAAAGCACTGGTTTTATTCCAGGCCTTTTTGATTTCTACCCTGTTCTGCATGCTACCTTTTGTTATTTGTAAAAGAAGTTCTTTGTAAGAATAAACTGTCAAAAAAAACCCAGAATTATAACACACAGTTAAACCAAACTACCATTAACTCTGAAAATAAAAAGAACATTCTATCTTGAAATTGAGTTCCATTTGTATACTACCATATGGCTTTTGCTAAACTGTCACAATACATTAATAGATAGAATAACAAATTGCAGAAGGTAATGCACGTTACTCTGCCATACAGACATTAAATAAAAAAAAAAAAAAGGAGGAAATTCTGAATTCAAACTGAGATGGCAAAACAATGATCATTTTATTTATTTATACATTAAAATCAATAAAGCAGTCATTATTCTGCAAGTTCTCACTCCTAAAAATTTGCAGGCTAATGGCCCCACCTGAGTACACAGATACATGAATACTTAGTTACTCGTGATTAACTTTATTTGCTATCTTACAGAAAAATAAATGAGAAACAGAAGAGAGTCCTTAAAACTAAGGTGGGTCAATAGTTTAACAAGCACATGCATGTCTATTGAAAGGAAAGAATTTGGGAAAACATCTGTGCATCTTACTGAAACTGTTCATTTTCTTTCTACAACTCATTTTAACCAGAATGCTCCAGACATTGGCAAAGTTCAGACTGAAGTTCCCAGAGGTCCAATTATTTCCACAGTCCAAAATGAAATGAAATTTCTAACTCAAAGTTATATCCAGTTACACAGCAGACCGTAGACCTAAGAATTAAGGAACGTTAGTATTCCCAAACAGGCATAACACACTTGTCAAAAAATAAATATGGACACTTTTCCAGTTTTGGAATTACTAGATTTCCTCTGGAGTTTTTATTGGTAACAAATATGGAAAAATAACTTAAAAACTTTACATTCTGAATGGAGGGGGAAAAAATCAAAATGAAACAGATGAGAAAGTACACAGTCAATCTTTTATTTATACATCTAACATTTGGAGTGGGGACTAACAGAGAAGTACTGTTCAACTGTTCCTTCTTAAAACATTTCAAAAGGGCATAGAAAAGTTTTACCCATTTGGCCAGCACGTCCTTCCCCATTTATTTCAACAAGAGGTTGCATTCTGTCCTCGCAGATTTGGGACTAAAACAAAACACAACTCAACACCAAAGATAGATAGATAGATAGATACATAGATAGATAGATAGATAGATAGATAGATAGATAGATAGATAGATAGATAGATAGATAGATCGATCCTCCCACACCCCAATTAGGACATCAGCTACTATCACTATTCTCCTCACTGCAGGTGGTATTGTGGTATTTGCCTTCTATGTAGACAGAACTTTGTTTTCTTCTTTGACAGTGGGAGGGATACACAGAAGTATCCAACAACTCAGAAACACAAATCCAGAAAGAAAGAAAAAGACAACAAATCACTTTGTAGCCAGCTTAGGATTGTATGATTCTAGCACTGACTTTTTTTTCTTTAAATATAGTGATTTCTGATTTTCTCATTCTTACTCATGTCTTACTCTTACCTTCTGCAGTTGCACTGAGAAAAAAAAAAAATCCTAATTTTTTAAGTTTGATTATATCTCAATAGCATTTTTTCCAGGGCCTTCACTGGCACTGGGCTCCAATCCAGTCCTAATGACTAATATCACATGATCCTAAAGTTTGATGGGACATTGATTTTTGTAAATCAATGGATTTTGAATACCTGCTTTGGGCTTTTTCATGCCTTTTCTAATTTATTCATTTATTTTTTTAACCAATAAAGTCAGCCCAGGCACTATCAGGTACAATGTTCATAAGGAGCTCACATTTTACAGCTGTTCAGTCATGAATATAGATGCTCCATCAAATTCAAAGTCTTTAAATGAATAGAACAGGATTCCCTTTTGTGCTTCCATTTTGTGAACCAAAGACTGCTACTGGTTAATCGATACAACAGCTTCTGTGTAATGTCACACAGTACAGTGAAATATCAAGTCGTTCTTTAAAAAATGATGCACCATAATATCCAAACCTGTCTCTAGCTACCCAGCCAGAATACAGCATATGGCACAAAGGAAGGCAAAGCTAGGGAACAAGCGGATGGGCTGGGACGCACACTTGTTAGGAGTGAAGGTTTATGCATGAAACATCAGCAAAGGCACCTCTATCAAAGATACCTTTGGCAGTTCTGCAGTATCTCCTCAGAGTGCAACTCTGAAACCTGGATCATCTCTGTTTTTTCAGAACCACAAATGGACTTCCTAACAGGCTCCCAGACTGTAACACATTTTAAGTTTTAATTAGGTAGACCCTTAAACCAAGGAAAAAAAGTCACCTTAAGTAAAAGGGATGTAATTTAGATGAAAGATAATGAACTATATAGGAGCAAGTATAACACTCACCTCCAGCAGAAGAATATTTGATACGCTGGTTCAGAGTGAATCTCAAGTGGATATTTTTCTAAAAACTATTGTGGAAACCAAATCATGCAAGGTCTTAGCAGCATCCAGCATTTTCACCCTGAAGCTATATAAACATGAAGTTTTGGGGTTTTCCCCCCCCGTCCCCCCCTCCTGGCTTAACAACACTCCAGCAGAAATGCTGTGAACTGCTGAATGAGAAATTTCCTACTGTCGAATGGCCCTTTATATATTCATCCATACTCACGAATGCAAGATTGTGGATTTCCGTTTTATATTCATGTAATTTCATTCACCTCAGAAAGGAGAGAGAATTATCATTCCTGAAAGCATTATACAATACAACCTAAAGAGCCAGATGCAGCCATATTGATTTGTTTGTTGTTGAATTGTGGGGGGTTTTAACAGAATACACTTAAGAGAACCATTTGTACTTCCAGAAAAATGCAGTGAAATGGTATTATTCTAATAATTTCCACCTGGAAAAATAAATCTTACATATTTCAGAAACATTAATTAACAAGGATATATTTACCGCTTGCAACTCCATCTTACAGATATTCTCAAAATGGAACCTCTTGCTGAACCTTCCTAAAATACATACCTGAACTGCTGATCATTACAACATCTAAAGAATAGTTACAGTAGGAAAAGATACGATACTTGAATAGCAATGATGTTGTGGTATCTACGTGTCCATCCACACTGACCTCCAAGATCCAGCATAGCTCCGTAACACTGGGATTTCTAAGAAACAGTGTATACTTTTCTATAGAAGCCATGAGATGGAAAACAAAACCACAAACTCATGTAAGACCTCAGGAACCTTCTTTTAGTCATACAGAGTCAGATTTATTTTCCCATTTATGCCGATCACCCCTCTGCCCCCTGCCCTTAGAGATACCTTATCCAGGTAGCATAAGCCACAGAGAACAAAATTTAGCAGGAGGTGCCAGCATGCTGTAGTATAAAATATTTTTTACAGTCCAAGACCCAAGACATACAGCAAAACAAGCTGCCACTACTGGTTACTAAGCTACTCTTCATACTTTTTTCCCCACATTCCAAGATATATCACCTTCCTCAGATGAGATTCTTAACACTAGTACTTTTGGATCTTTTAAATCCCTCAAGATTACTCCCACGACGACACTGTCTGAAATGGGCGAACAGCACAAGGTTACAGAAACTTTACCTGGTTTGTTCACATGAACATATTACTAATGTTTCCCTTATTCTCCCTTGGTTTTCCTAATGTCAGTTAGAAACACGGAGTGGATTCTATTAAACAGTAAGCTGTTTAATGTTTGGAGCAAGGTTGGGTTTTTTTCAGGATTAGGCACACACAGAGCATATTTTTTTTTTATTCTGGTATGTGTTAAATGAGATTTTTCCTCAAAAAGTGACTGGTATTATTAACTGCAATGAGAAAAATCTTCAACTTATGTTCCTTTTGTAATGTTACTTCACAGAAGAAAAAGAAGGAGCTAAAAAAATAAGAGGGATCATAGACACCATTAACTCACAGCAAGTCATCACCTCTTCAGGTACAACAGCAGTGGACAACCTGACAAGAAAGAATAAAGCATAAGTTTAACACACATTTCACTAAGTGCATGAAATCAAAGGACTGGCTTGGCATTTAAAAAAAAAACCAAAAAAACAAAACAACCACCAAACAAAACCACAGAAAGTGTAAACTTTTTATTACCAGAACAATTACAATAGGGTTTTTTCCCCCTTCTTGTGAGAAACAACTGGCCCTAAGCCCACATTATTTGCAAAGAGATGCTGCCATTTGAGCCATGTATGTGAGCTATTCGTACACAGACTGAGAATCATCACAGAATACCGACTGCCAGTGTTCTGATTCAAAGATATACTGCCAGCTGTTACCAAAACTTCCTTTGAAGAGGGTATGGAAAAATATAAGCAGTTAAACAATGTCTGTAAACTGACTTTTTGAAATGACCTATTGTTCTGAGTTGCCTATGTAACATAAGGTTAAGCCAGCAAAACTCAAGATTTTTCCCTACAGTGTGTTGTGATAATCAACTGGACACAGAAATCTCTCTACTTTCTATAAACAGTCCAGCTTACCAGATATTTAGGCTAATTGTAGAGACATGAAATAATGAGACTGAAAGGGCTGATTGGGAATGCCTGTCTCTGCTGTCAAGAAAAGGAAGATGTTTGGAAATGTTTTCATTTTTCTTTTAAAAGGAAAAGAATCTAAAACCATCATACAGGGTCAGTGGAACTCACCCCTATATAAAGTCACTGAAAAAAGAATATACAAATAGGTAAATAACACATCTAGAGGAATCAAAATTACATCTGTTTTTCCAAAAGATGCCAAGCTATATGCCTCAGCGCTTCAACAAATCTTTAGCAGACCAAGGACTGTCTCCTTGTGAAAAGAGAATGGCAATTATGGCATCTGCCCCAAAATGAATTCTTCTGTAGCCTTTGCTGTCCATGACTGTCAGGATCAAAGTACTGAAGAAGATGGATGTTAGTACTAATGCATTACACAAGTTCTTGGATAAGCCTTCCCACAGTGCAACAAACCATCTCAAAATACTATTTTTAACAGAGTGCCAAGTCCTAATGTTCTCCGCTTCATTCAAAGTATCAGCCACCAATTCCATACAACATAGTCTCACATTTTGGCAAAGGTTTCTTTCAAAAAGAGTATACTTGATCAGCTGGTGCTGGGCACTTCCATACAGAATAGTGTTTACAGCTGCTGAGGTCCTTGGACTTCTCAAAGAAACTGCAGCATGATTTTCTCCATTTCCCAAGAATAAGTTAGAGACTGTCCTTATACAGGACAGCTTATACTCCGTGATGCTAACTAAACTGCGAAAGAATTCTGTCCAGATTTGGAGAGCAGGTAGCTCTTGAAGACTGTAGCTGGAAGACAGCGCTACAAAAGAATAAAGCAAACAAAGAAAAGTATCTCAACTCTCAGTTGGGAGGCATTAACAGCAGCAAGTCAGTTATCAAATGCTTCATTGCTGCATTTCAGTGACCAGTTAGAGAAGAAATTTTCATTGATTTCTGCCTTAATAAAACATTAAGACTATAATTCAGAATACTAGTAGGTGCCCAGCCTGAGACCAATGATTTTCCAGAGCTGTAGAAAACCCGTGGATTCCACTAAAACATGGAGTCTTTGAAAAAAATGAGAACATTGCATGGAACGGAGCAACAACCATCAGTCTGAAAGATCTAATAAATCTCACCCTGTCCACTCTAAGCCTCCCATTTACCACACAGCAGGCCAAGTTGTGTTCCATATTAAAGAAACACAGTACTTGACAGATGACACCTAGGTATATTCCAGCAGAGGAGTGAACAGACTCCAAGCAGTGAAATTTACCTGAAATTACCTTGATTCTATGCATGCTTTTCCTACTGTGTTTATGAAGACATAGAGCATACTTTTCTTTATGAAGCATTCATATCGAAGGAAATCATAAATATTCACATTAAAGCACAAGTTTTCAGGCTGAATATTGCCAAAAAGGTACATGGCCATCCCATTTTCTCTGTTTTATAAAACACTTGTTACGTATTTGTATTTTTCTGAGGAAACATCACAAATTAATCTGACCTGTTCCTAAAAAGAGATGAAAAAACCAGATATTAAATGGTATAAAGTGACACTCTTGAACTAGGGAACCGTCAAAATGCTCTTTCCCCCCCAAAAAAATGAAAGCATAAAACTGTCACCACAAGATGAAAAGGCCAAGCACGTGATCCGCAGTACTCTTCACAAGCTAGAAATTTCTTAGGTGAGATGGACATAACATTCAAGAAAGACACCAAGGTGCTAAAGCACATCCAAAGAAGGGCAACGAAGATGGTGAAGGGTCTGGAGTATAAGACTTGAGGAGCAAACTGTTCAGCTTGGAGAAAGGGAGACTCAGGGGAGACCTTATCACTCTCTACAACTACCTGAAAGGAGAATGTAGTGAGGTGGGGTTTGGTCTCTTCTCACAAGAAAGAGGTGATAGGACAAGGGGAAATGGCCTCAAGTTACACCAGGGGAGGTTTAGATTGGGCAGAGGAAAAATTTCTTCACCAAAAGAGCTGCTAAGCATTGGAACAGGCTGCCCAGGGAGGTGATTGGGTCACCATTCCTGGGGCTATTTAAAATACATGAATATGTGGTGTTTAGGGGCAAGGTTTAGTGGTGGACTTGGCAGTGTTAGGTTAATGGGTAGACTCTATGATCTTAGGAGTCTTATCCAAACAAAATGATTCTATAGACATATAGGCACACGAAGCCATCTAGTGTTTTAAGAAACTATTTTGTTCTGAATAAACAGTCTTTGCTTTCCCATAGCTCATCACTCAATACTATCGTTATCCCTCACTGCAAGATAATAATGAATTGCAGGAGTCCACAGTCTGAGAGCCTAATTTTAAGCAATGAATTCCAAGCAACTGCTCTAACAAAGGTGACTGCAAGAGGCTGCAAACCTGTGTGGAGCAACCTCAGAAGCCATGTAGGTTTGAAGCTCAGTTAATTCATGAATAGTGAAAGCTGTTTCCCTCTGAGCTTCCCTTTCCAGTACAGCCCTTTAGCAACTCTTAAAAGTAAGAAGCAACTGCGGCTCCTTCCTTGTTTGCAACCTCTCCATTCCTTAATTCCCTTTCTCTCTGTCACAATCCACTTTGCACTCCAGCAATCCCTCCTCTCCTGCCCAAACAGGACCTTTACCCTCAAAACGAGGGCTTTGGGAAGTAAGTTTGAAGAAGAAATGCATAACCTCCAAGAAGGAAAACCAGACAAGTTTATAAAAAGAATCTTTAGCCTATCCCGAGTCCTATCTTCTGAATGCATTGGTTACATTGTTGTCCCCTATAGCTTACCTTGCTAAAGAAAAATTAAGGATATATATGGCAATACTAGTCTAAACTAATTCCTTATAGGTAGTTCCTGCAACAAATGCAGGACCAATCTCACAAACTGCAGTCTCTTTTAGCATATTCAGGAGGAGCACCCAGATACTGAATGTGACAGAGGAACTGTGGAGAGTGAAAGGAAAAAAAGAAGAAAAAATAATTAAAAAGGAAGACTTCCATATAAGAAAAGGCATATTCCAAGGCGAGCCAACTTTAAGACTGCATGGAGAAAAACCACTCACTACACACACCTGCTAATATTAAAGTGCTTGACTTAGTGAACCTACACTCGTTCAGTGTAACCTGTGAAATGCAGCTTTAACAGTAGCCATGCAAATAACAGCAACAGAAAAGGGCAAGATCTTAAAACAACTCTCCTCCCAACCATACTGACAAGGTATCTTTCGTCCTTTCAGGGGATTAACTTCACAACACGTGTACCAATTTAGTACTCCTGAAAGCTGTAATAGCTTATTAAAATTGTCAGGGGCTTTGTAAGGTAAGAACTGACAGAGACATATGTAGTCATAATGCTACACGTATGCCCAAGCCTCACATCCTTACAAAAATAAAGCTTAAAAGCCTCAAAGACTCAGCTTCAGGAGAAATAAAATAACAAAGCCCAATTTCCTGCAAGTTTTCCTATTGATTTTGCGTCTAAAAAGTACAAACCTTGTTTGGTGATTTTCCTGTGGTTATGGTGTTTGTGAGTGCTTTCTCATAAGGTGAATTTTTTTGTGTACATTAAAATGTGAGATCACATTACAGCTTTTTTTCACCTCGATGGTTGAGGCACTTGCAGGTAGTCAGCCACCTTTGCTTCTACCTTCTCCTTACTAGTCTTTCTTTCCAATACTTGGAAAGAACAGCAAGAATATGGAAGTCGCTTTTTTTCTCCCATTTTTGATGGTCAGCTGCCAAAAAGTGTCACCAAAAACACAGATCTTCCAACACCACAATATTCCCAGAGCGGGAAGAATCCTGACAATATTTTCCCGCCATATTCTAGGAAGCACACGTAAATCAGTTTTTTCAAAAGTATAAAATCTGACCATACCGGGCTGACTGGAAGCAAAGTAACAAACAGCAGTGCCCTGGAAATACAGCAAGGTACATCATGTTACAACCCCCTTGTAAAGCACGAGGGACACTTCATAGGCATTGAAATCTCACTGTAAGAAAGCAGCTGTACCACTCTAGCTAGCACTCTTCAATCAATCAATCAACCAACGGAAGAACTTGGGGCAGACAGCTGCCAGGGCAAAGTTTGGGAAGAATGGCTGAGATGTGACAACATATAATGGACTACGTCAAATAGTCTTAGCTGGAATGTAAGACTTGACTATAATATATAGCAATGATAACTTTAACAGTTTAGACTTTTTTCCTACAACAGGAAATCAGGCTACTAAATTATCACTGCATCATTAAAGACACCCCTGAGACGTATTTAAAGCATAGCCACAACAACATTAAATGTATTTACGTAGGAACAAACCAGACTAAGGTATCTCCAGATTAAGTAACAAGACTGTTACCAATTTGTAACTCAGCCTTGATCAGAAGGCAGCCTCAGAGATTTTTTTTTTTCTTCTCCTCTCTCTTAAAACCTGGATATTTTGATATGAACTAGATGGCAACACCCAAGCACTTGATAACACACTGGAATTACATGGAAAAAAATAATTAAAGATTTGCACAATTAGAAAAGAAAAATCAGCATCAATTCATACACGCTTCACAGCACCCGGAACTACCTGCAATGCTGCCCGTTTCTGGTGCTGATTTCCTCGTACTCTCAAACACCTCAACCTGATTTGACCCTGGTTGGAAAGGGTCCCGAAGGCCACAGCTAGGAAGGCGGCCCTGCCGAGAGCATTGGCTGTCTGAGACAGCTGACCGTACCAGCCCCTAGCCGCGCCCGGCATCGGCTTTCCCAGCCGGAGCCGGGCCGAGCCGAGCCGAGCCGAGCCGGGCCGGGTCCGCCGCCCCCTGCTCTGCCCGCAGTCACCACCTCACTCTCAGGACTCCGAGCGCCTCGCCTCCCAGCAGCGCTGGCCGCATCCTGAAGCCGGGTACAAGCATCCCCCGGCCATGGGGAGTTCCCACCTGGCATCCACACTCCCATCCATCGCCGTCTCCAAAGTGCCCCACAAGGGAAAGAGGAATTCACTGTCAGGGGTTGGAAAGGGCTGGTTTGGCTGTTCTTCCTAAACTGGAGCTCTAGATGGTTTAGCTCTGCTCTAGGTTCACTAAGCTGATGGATTTTGACGTCACTCTGACAGGTTTCAACTATGTGCATGAAAGATTCATCAAAACTGATGTGGTTTTTTTTCACTGATCTTCTGTCTCCAAGAGTTTGGCAGGACAGAGATCTCAGGAACACAGACACCAAGCTGCTCCAGCCACTGTTTCGCCTTCATACCCTGGCCCTGCACACAAATGCATGCACAGGTGTAAACAAGCCCCTGTAAACCCTTGAACCAGGGATTTAAGTTCAACAGTTGCTGCTTGCATCTGTCTACTGAAAATCACAGAAACAGTACTGCAAGAATGACAGGCACTGTCATAATTTCACAGGACTACAAAGTCACTTAGAGGATCTGCTTAAGGAGACCTCACTCCCTGTCTTGGTGTCCTTGTCCCCTGGGTGCAGATGCTGTGTGGGCAGCTCTGTCCTGCTGCAGTGTCCATGTGTCTGCACCCAGTGCTGTGTCTCAGCACAGTGTCATTTGCCCCGTGATGGTGTCATGGCCTGGTGACAGCATCATTTAAAATACAGCAATGTGCTGCAGTTTTCATCACAATATGCTCCTTTATTTTTCTAACTGCTGTATTGGGGAAGGACTGACTGAAACAACAGCAAAGGAAGTTGCCAGTTTCACCCCCTTGCTCTCAAGCTTTTGTCAGTGAAACGCCAGTCGGGTTGGGAGGAAAAGACCCTCTATTCATTTCCCCAGTGAGAGCACGTCCACAGCAAAGGACAGCCGTGCCGTGCCACCAGGCACCTCTGGTGGGAACAAGACACTCGTTCAGCTCTGAGCTTTCCAGTGATGATGCCAGCAGGTCATGGCATCCCTGGGACAGCACAGGCTGCTGCAGCTGAGGACTTACACCAAAAACACAGGAACATCACGTTACTACAGCCCAGCCTGGGCCAGCTGCGATGGAGAGGCTCCTGCTGCAGCAGGGATTCCCCTCTGGCATGGATGGAGGGAGCATCCACAGCCTGCATGGGAAGCGGGCCATGCCATCCCCAGGGACAAAGCTGGAGTTTGCTTTACCATGATTTAAAGAGGCTCCCAAGACAAATCCAGCCACCCTGATGAAAAGAGGTATAGGGATCTCTGTCACCCTGCCATTCACCAGGGCCACTCACACCAAACTGGTGAAACAAGCCAGGCCAGAAGTTCTCATGAAGTTATAAAGTGTCCTGAGAGAGAATAATCCTCTAGGATCTGGCCCCGCAATGTATGACTGATTTCTGTTTTTCAAAGCACTACCTCACCCTCCCAGCCTTTATTTGAAGAGACAATGTGAATTTTAAAGAGAACTCAGCAGGGAGCACTGCATTTTTTATTCCAAAGTGAGAGAGAAAACGAGAGTGAGAAAGTCTGTGGGGTTAGAGACAGCTTGCCATTTGTTGTTTCTCATAATCCCATACCTCGGCAGGATTTAAGAAACCTCCTGAAAAACACGGAGGGTTTTGTCAAATACTTGATCAAGTAGTTAAATCAAAGGCTGCAGCAAAACAATTGGACTGTCTGAAATTTTTCATGGAAAACTTTTTTTTTTAAGGAACAGAAAAGTAGCCTCTCTCAAAAAAGAAATTTTTCTCTGATTTTTTTGCCTTCTCCAGCATTTTCTCACATCTGGCAGAATCTCCCCAGCCCCCTCACCCCAAACCGCTTGAGTGATTCCCCTTCCCCACTGCTCTCCCTTTCCCAGGAGAAAAAGACAGAGAAAAGCAGCGGGGGAAAAAAACTTATAGTTTAGTTTTAAAAAGACGTTGGGGATTTTTTTCAGGGTGAGAACTTCTGAATTCCCACCTCCCCCAAAACTCTCCTCTGTCCCCATTAGTATTTCTCACTGCAGACTCAGAGTTTCTTTTCCAGCCCTAGAAGATATCTTGAGGTCTGCTGTGGTGGCACAGGACACTCCCTGATTCTGGGGCTCATGTCCCTATCTCCCCGACCTGTCAGAGAGCCAAGCCCTAACAGAGCAGGGCTTTGGGAGCCGTTTTGCCTCTGCCTACTCACAGCTGGCTGTGAGTCTCTGTTATTTTGGGGGACCCCCAACATGTCTCCGGCACTGATGTTGACACCCCTGGGCTGGGAGAGCTGGCTGTGGCGCAGCTATCACTGGCCCGGGTGCAGGAGACAGAGACAAGGTGACATCACCCACATTGTGTCTGCAGAGAGCCTTTTCCGGCATATGCCATAGGCCTTGCACAACTTGGCATTTCAAATTTTCATCGTTTCATTCAGTGGAAAAATCACAGCCCTGACAGCTTTTTGGAGACAACAAAGGGCAGGGAAGTTGAAACCAGAGGATATCCAGCTCCTCCATAGTTTCTCTTCATCTCCCTCCAGTGTGCCACCTCTCCTCTCCAGTACAGACCTCTGGCCGTGCTGCTCCTGCTTGAGCCTTCATCCACACAACAAAGTTCTGTTGGTTTAATTAAAAACACTTTGAATCCTCTCTAGAGGAATTGGCACATACTCTTCATGGGGCTGTGGCTAAATCAGTATAAATCTTACTGGTATCGACCCAGTCCACATCGGTGATGTACCAGCTTACAATAAAAATCAATACAAGTAATTCCCTTCTGCATGGGATTCACTGGATCAATTTTAACTTCATGCTGGCGGGAGTGGGGCAGTCCTCTAGCACTGACAAATCTTGGCAGCAGAGAGGAACCCCAAGCCCGGCAGCAGCACTGATTATATCTAAAAATCCCGCTGGGGTCCTATGAGGGCTTAAGCTTTCAGTTTGATTTAATTTTGGTCCTGGGCAGAGGTCTGCCACATCCCTGTGGTGTTTCCAGTCGGCTGTCGGGGAATTTACTAGGGGGGTGTACTCAGATAAAGATTTCAAATGTGGCCCTTTAGGAAAACCCGTCTGAATGCAATCCTTGGGCTGGCTATCATTAAGGATGATTAAATCCTACACTCTGGCAGGAAAGCCTGGGCCATAAGGAGGTTAGAAAGTGTTGAAAGGGAACTGGACAGGCGTGTCTTCCCAGCTCCAGCTCATCAGCAGGAGACAGCTCATTGTAAACCCTAACCAGGCGCAATCACTCTCCTGTGGCAGAGCAGTCAGGCTGGAATGAGGGAGGCTCGAGTGGAAAGTCTCTTCTGATAAAACCCCAGATACCACAAATTCAGGGGGTGTTTAATCCAGGGCATCTGTCCCGAGGATTGGGGGATTCTGCGAGTTGCAAAATGACACTCTGAATCTGGGTTTCAAATGTCAACAGACTGATATTTTAGGGCAAGCAGATCCGGTGCTTCGGCATGGGCTGATGTCTCCATTTATTTTTATCACTTATTTTTACCCTAGGGCTCCTTCACCCTGTCCAGTGAATAGAAACCTCCCACAGTAACTGCTCAGTTCTGGGGTAAAAGTGGGGTTAGTTCCTCACTGCCTTCTTCAGGGGACCCAATGCCAGCTGGGCTCTGCCATGGCAGGGTGCAAGGTGTTGTGCATACTGAAGCAAGATAGAAAAATGATAAGAGGACAGGGGGAACAGGCTGGTCATGCAGGGAGGCTGCTGCAAGGGTGTCACTCAGCTTCCCATGTCCAAAGAGGCTTGCAGTGCATAGGTCTCGCTGTGCAGAGCTCAAGACCATCTCCATTTTAGGGAATGCAAGAGCTTGTCTCTCCCCCAGCAGGACAAGGAGTCATCCCAGCTCTGTCCCCAGACACCACAGGGAGGAGACGTGGGGTCACACAGCTTTGAAGGGCACAGGAATGCACTCAGTTTCACAGATTTTCATGCCTGCACTTCCCAGCTCTCCCAAAAATGACTGTGTGGCAGATGGCTCTGACGTGTAGCACACTCACACCCAGCAGATAAAAATATTCCCCAACAGATTCCCGGCGAGTGAACGTCAGTCATTGTTGCTCCAGAGCTGGCTACAGCTTCCTCTCCTCCCCACTCACCCATCACAGCGGTGCAAAGAGGATGCCTGGGCTGTGTCTCTCCAATGACCACCATGTGGATCACTGGACCAATGCTGGCAGCTGAGCTGTCATCCCAGATTTATGCTGGCTGACCCACATGCCTTCCCACAGCCCAGCATCTCCCAGGGACATGTCCCCATCCTCCCTGACCTGGGTGGTCATACATCTGGCTGCTGCAGAGGAGGCTGGGTGGAGCGATGGGACCCTGCATCTGCCTCACCTTGGCCTTTCTTGGTGTGAGTTACAGCCATGATGTTTAATTCTTCATCCACACTTGTGTAATCTTCCTATAGATGGGAAGGGAAGTGGGAGTGCAAGGGAGGGGGTCGGTGGAGAGGAAGCAGCAGTTGGAGGGAAGGGGAGAAATTCAGGGATGACAGAGGAAACAAGCCCACAATTTACTCCTGCATTTCCATCCCTTCCAAACAGCAGTCCTTTGCTCAGCCCTCCCCCAGGCACTCTGGGCTATATTCACAGCAGGCATGGCTGCCTGGGCTCATACTTTTTGCCTTTTTTCCCCTTTTAAGAATTGGTTTGCTGCTGGTGCCAGCCTGGCACAGGGTGGGTGCTGGCAGGACAGGGGCAGAGAGAGGTCTGTGTGTGCTGTGAGCAGTGGCACAGCCAGCCAGCCAGCCCACATGCTCCTGGGTTAGTCTCACCTGGGTTAGTCTTGCCTGTTAAATCTGCAGGCTCCTGGGCCACAGATAAGCACATCACCCAGCTGGGGAGTTCACAAAACCCTGGAGCTGCAGAGATTAAGACTGGAAAAAGTTCCAGATACCTGATGCCTCCCTCTCTGGCCCAGCAGGGCCAACTTCTCTGGTCTCTGTTCTGTGACTCTCAGTTCTCAAAATCCCTTCTTGATCAAGACTGCACAGCCTGTCCCAGCTACCAATTTGGGCTCTTATTGCACAAAAGCATTTCTTGATGGCTAACCTAAATCTCCCTGGCCATGATTCAAGCCAGGCATATTTTTCTTCTTTTGTACATGGAGAAAACATATGCTGCTTTCGGCAGAGCCCGGAGCTTTTGGCACGTGTGGCTGGCATGGCTGGAGATGGCCCCGGTTGCTCCCTGCTGGCTGAATGGCCTCGGTCCCTGCAGACCTGGAGCATAGGGGAACACCCCCAAGTGCTGTCTGGAGCAGCAGGAAATAATCTCCTACTATCGAAAGGAGAGAGGGAGGGAGAGGTATGTTCAGAGCAGCAAATAATCCAGCCAGTTGGCACTGATTACAAATGAGTAATATCTGCATGTTACCTGAACTCCCTTGTTCCAGCTAAAAGCCCATGGACCAGAGCCACGAGGAGAGGGAACTCATTGCTCTGCTGTTGTCACCAAAGCCATCCTCCTTCTGGGCAGGAGGCTGTTTTCCATCAGCCACAGTGGTGATGTGCTCCAGGTCAAGCTATGCTTGGCCAGAGATGAAGCTGCATTGTGATGGTCAGCAGAGAGGTCAGCTTTCTTAGAACTTGGAAAGATCAATGTAAGCTTGCCAGGGGAAGCTCCAGAGATCCTAATTACTGCACCCAGCACTTCATCTAGGGCCTTTCATTCCCCTCAAAGCACTTCTACCTGGGCACCAGTCCAGCAAGCGCTTCATTTGTAGACATCTGCCTCATTACAGCAGGGATGCGCGTCAGCGCCTTTGAGGATTTCCTTAGTGGAGGAGGAGAGCAGAAGTGGCTAACCCCTTTAGTATCACTTGGGATGCAGGCGGCAAATGGGTCAAAAGGCACAGGGGGTGCACCAGCTCCAGACAGGACTTGTCCCAGGCCTATTCGGTACAGGACTTTAGCATCAATGAAATAATGACAAATAAAAATAAATAATGATAAAATAATGTGGTTGTTAGTTCCTGGTTTGTTTTTTTTTACCCCCAGGCACTCTCTGCATTCTGTTTAAAGGCTATTTCAAAATAATTTGTAAACAGAGAGTGGAAAATGTGTGTACTTATACAGGTGAAAGGAAACAAATCTGCTAAAAATGACCACTGCTGTGGGTGGGAGGTATTGGCAGCACACACACCACTTGTCCTCCAGCTCACCAGGTTGGCTGGATGGGCTGAAGCAGCTCCTCTCCCTGACAGTGCCATGCTGAAAACAAATCCCATGAAAAACCAGCCAAGGAGAACGGGTGCAGGATGAGTGCTCGCTCAAGTACTCCTGCTTGAGGACTCACTAGATTTTGGTTGGACCAAAACTGTCACAGCTCCCATCCCCATCCCAGGTGCAATGCCCATCAGAGGTGCAATGGGGGTCCCAGAGGGTGCAACCCTCCCCACTGTCCCAGCCCCTGGATGGACGAAGCATGGCATCAGCCATCCCACAGCAGGAATGCACTGCAGGGCCAGGCACCGCTCATCCATGAGGAGCATGAGCAGCCCTTGCCCATATCCCCCCAAATGGCAAATGCTTTGCATTTTGCTCCATCCTCCTCACCCAGCAAGGCCAGGGCAGCACACAGGCAGCCAGACACTATAGCGGTGATGCTTGCAATCTCTTTTTTTTTTTTTTTCCACGTTTTTTCATTTCCCTCTGCTCTCTCCCCTCACCCCCCATGGTTTAAAGTTTTCAAATGAAAATACGCGAGTTGTGACTTGCGGGTAGCAAGTCGGGGCTTGTGAGGAAAGCTGGGAGGGAGGAGGGAGGAAACGAAAGAGTGATCTGCTCCAAGTGCCAGCAATTGTTTTTATCCTTTCCAGATGAAGGAAAAAGATCATGTTATTTGTTCGGCATAAAGTTCCAGATTTTCAGGAATGAAATCTGAGAGCAACATGTCAACAGTCTGTCTTGAGAGCTGGGGTGGATGGCAGCCTTTGTGCTCCCAAACACCAGCGGGGCCGGTACGCTCGACTGCGGAAAAAAAAGGCTCCATTCTCACACTCTGAAGTGGTGGCATTAGATATCAGCAAGATAATGGGCCCAGGGCCTAGCCCTATTTCTGCTCCCAACTGAACGGCCCCAGGCAGCTGGCTTTGATGTGCTCATTTATTTGCCTTTTCTTTTCACAGATGATATTTTTAACCGATATTGCGGTTTGGGCATAGATTGGGGAGAAAAGGGAGGGGAAAAAAATGAAAGTCATTTTATTGCAATAGCTGATCAGGAGGGAAGAAAAGGGAAAAAAAAAAAAAAACCAACATAAAAATCAGCCATTTGCTACCCTGCAGGTCAATGTTTCCTGCTGTAAATCAGCCGGGATGCAGTGGTCTCGCAGCTGGAGGGACATCACCCGTCAGCCTGGGCAAACCTGGAGGGCCAAGGCCAGAGAGTGATAGGAGCTGTACAGCCCACGGCCCCGAGGCATTTGCACTTGAATCCCAGGGGAAAAGCAGGGAGATAGTGGGGTCAGGGAGGTGGCCAGTGGCGAGATTCAGCCAGTGCTGATTGATGTGCGGGGCGGCGTGGGTGGTCCCGCACCACGGGGCTGGGAGCGTGCCCCACACGAGATGGGATGACGGGAGCAGCCACTGCCCCTTTGATGTGCTGCCCTGGTTGTCCCCACCACGGAGGCACAGAGGGCTGCGTGGCCAGGCTGCCTGTCCCTCTCTATCCCTCTATAAATTAATGGCAGGGAAAAAAAAAAACAAACCATAACTAGGGTATCCCCAGTCCCAAGCTGGAGCTAGTCTCAGCCCTCGGGCTGGCCTTGAGGTAAGCAGTGCACCTGTATCTGTACTTGGGGATGCCAGATCCTTCCAGCCTCTTCCAGTACTCCCCTGCCTCAAGCAATTCTTACAAATGGAAACGTGGACATTTACCCAGGTTCATTATACAATGCCAAAGAGTTTCCATAAGTCTGATTGCGTGTTTCAAAAGTGGGAGAAAAATCAGTAGAATTCTCTATGACCTGTTCTGAACAAAGAAGGATGCAGGTCACCCATGTGGGTATAAAAAGATCCATGGGTGTGGAGAATACTGTCACAAGACGAAAAGTTTAGCCCTCAGACACATCAGCTAAAAGAAATGGAGAATGGCATATAGCTCTGGCCTCTCTAGGCACCATTTCACCACTGACGTGCTGCACAGCATTGCTCTGAATCATTGCATTTCTACTTCAGTTTCGTTCCTTTCCAAATAGAGATAATGGGTTTTGCCTTCCTGTGAGGTGCTTCAGCTTCCATGGAAGAAAAGCGGTATATATGAGTCGTCTTGTTACCTAATGTGTGAAATCTGCCAGGCAAAATCCATCATTTTGGTTTGTACAGCCTGGGTGTATTTTGGGTCCGTCTTTTGTTACTAGGGCTTGGAGGCACAGGCAGGCTAGCAGAAGTACGTAGAGTTAATTATAAGCATGCATGAATGCATGAGGAAAAATATTTTTTAGAAATAAAAGTTAAAAAAAAAATATTCTGGAAGACTGTCTCCTGAGGCACTGTATTTGCATCAAAATCCTTCAAAACTAACTGAAAGAAAAAGCAGGGCAAACACAGTTTCTGAATAAAAAAAATAAACTGTCCTAACAAATACAGTATCTGTATGAAATGTTCAAATCCTCGTCTTCTTTGCCGAACTAACCAAACATACTCAAGACAGATTATGTTTTATTTTCTCCCTCCCTCTCTCTAGAATATTTTTCTTTGATTTCTGCTCTTTGAGGAGTCATCAGCATTTACTCTTGGCAGTAGTTTTATTTACCCAGAGAAGGCTTACCTGCATAAAAGGAACGGGCTTACATGCCAGATTTCAGTGGAACTAGACTTTTGTTCCTGATCTGATGGCATTTGTAAGCAATCAACAATTTTATACTGATCTTGCTCTTGGGAGAGGTCAGTGGGAACCAGTGTTTGTTGTCATCACTAGTCCACTGTGACTAACACTTAAAGAGTGTCAATGGAGTCCTAAGCATCCCAGTTGTTTTTCTAGTCAACTGCACCTTGGAAAGCCTCCAAAGGTGTCCTGGTTTAGCTAAGTTAGCTAAGAGCAAGAATTTTCTCCTTCTGGATCTAGCCTGGTGCTTTTAAAGTTTAAAATCTTTGCTATAAATGCTGAGAATTTTTTACTCTTCCACTGCTCCTTTCGACTTTTTGTCTTTTTCATCTCCTTCCCAGTAAATAAAACCTCTGTTGGTACCACAGCTTGCTTACAGATTTGCAAAAGCAGAACTTTGTTTTGTGCAGCCTTCAAAGGTTTTTAAGAAGTGGCTGCTCATTTATATGCCAACCCCACTTAAAGCATGAGGGCAAATCCTCTGTACACGAGCACAGTTCATTAAAGTCAGTGGAACTATGGCTTACATTCACCCAGAAGTCTGTTGTACACAGCTGTCCTACCCAGGAATTCACAAATAAAACAATCTGGTAAAAAATGATTTGGTAAAAAAAAAAAAAAGAAGGTTGTGCCATCACATACCTTGCAAATACTTTACATTTCCTTTATGTACATTATTGGACCTTAAAGGTTTCAGGAGGGGAAAGTCCTGCAGCATTAGAATATGAAATAAAGCAAAGGAATCTGTCATTTCTCTACTGACATTCAGTCTTTTTTTTTTTCATTATGAACCCTGTATAGCCTGTGGTTATGCTGACCCTTTACTTCCTCTAGCTGTGTATTTCTGCCCTTATTCTATAAGGCACCCAATTTACCATAAATTGGATATTAAGAGAATAAATTATTAGTATATTAGTAACCTGGAGCACTATTAAAGTTCAAGTATGCAATGTGGATGTCTGAGAAAAACCTGTTTTCAGTAGTGTGTTTGCTTCTTACAGCAGTGACTGGAAAAATTATAAAGGAATAGAATATTTTTTTTCCTGTTTTTTACTGGAGAAAGAGAAGGAAGACATCAGGATTTTGAGAATGATTATTGCAAGAATTTTTTTACTGCTTAAGAACTGAACTCAAAGCCCATTTCAGTCAGGTAGGGAACTCCCATTAACTTCTGACTTTTTGCTCAGAACGTCATATAAAACATTGCTACAAATGTGTAGTACACTTACAAAGTGTAAGGAATAGTACAGCAGAGCCTACTTCTTACCACTGTTGAGACTAGAAGCTAAAAGGAAATGAATAAGGGAACTGGAGATGCTGAGCTTGGGAATCAAATGGCTCACACCATGTATCTTCACATCCATATGTGACAAACTGAGGTCCATCGTGCTATTTTGGCATGTTGGCATTTAAATCATTTAAGGCATTATTTAACTAATAACAATCGTTGTGCCATTGTATTCCAGTTAATGCGTTTGTGTTGTTTTATCTAAAAACCTCTGTAATGGGTGAAGAAACTGAAGTTACTAGGGAGTTTTCCAACCAAGAGGTGAAAGAAATGGCTAGCAGACAATTATGAAACCTTATCTATCAAGTAGATAAGGTAATAAGACTTTCTCGCGTCATATTTTCAATAACAAGAGGAAATCTGATGTTTATTATATAACAAAAATCAGTTTTCGATAAGCTCCATTCATCTAGAATATGTTATTGATTAGGTATTCTAGTGCTTTTAGTCATTGTCAGGGTTTTGGAAAGACACAATGATAGTGCCATGCACAATAAATGTAATAACACAAAATTCTGGGTCCTAAAATGACACGAAGGTTTTTTTCTCTTTGATTTCAAAGAAGTTGTGGCACATCAGAAAGGCAGAATATTGTACCTCTTACTATCAATTTTAGGAGATATTTAGCCAATTATTCCCATAAATCCATTCATATTATTAGGTGCCTAGTGACTGATACTACCGTTACATTATATTCTAAAAGATTAGTGACCCATAAAATTAGCTGAGACTGTGACTGGTGATATGTTAATAGGAAAATTAAAGCTGACACATATGCTAACATTTGCTAAAATTGATGCTAAAATTATTTATCCGTATAAAGGATGATGTTCGTTTGTTTATGAACATATTTTTTAAAGGTTTTATTTTTTCAGCCGAAATCTGATACATTTATTCTCAAATGCATGGTAGTGTTCCTAAGGAAGAGCTTGTTAAGTTATTTTCTAGTGAGTGAGAAAGCCCTTTTATTCAATCTTCATCTGACCAGTGCTCAGGTTGCAATGAAAACTGCTGAAAAATTAAAATGTGTCAGAGACACAGTTCTGGAATGTAAATATGCCTTTCATTGGTCTGCTGAAAAAATCAGATTTAAGATTATAGTGCTTTAATAACATACTTTATACACAGACAGTAAATTGCATTAATTGGATAAAAGCAAAATTCTTCCATTTTTTATGGCACTCTACTCCTGTGAATATATTAAATAAGTGAATATTGATTAGATGATGTCTCAGGATTCCATTAGCTATGAAGATGCAAGCAAAAAAAGGTGGATAGAATTTATACTGAGGATTCCATCAAGATCTGTGAAAGGGTGTATGAATGAAGTCTGGGCCCCAGAATATGCTTCTTCATTTTGCATGATGCAGAAATATCCAGAGGTTTCTGCCATTGTGATGAATATGTAGCATGTAGTGTGGTGCATTAATTCTGTTACTATCTATGAAATAGCAACATAACATTTTTTTTTTCTTTTTTTCTTAGACTTAGCAGATAGCAAAAATGGCTAAAATCCCACATTCCACAATAAAGCGCTCAGAAATTAAGATGCTTTGAGGTAACCGTCACCTCTCTGGGCTAAACCTTCCACCTCCTGTGTCCTTCTACAAAGACTTGGGCTGAAGAGGCTCGCTCCACTCTGGCTTTCATTGTAGAAAACCACCTGCATGGGCATAGAGAAAGGTGGGAGTGGTGGGAGTGGTGTAGGTGTTTTCAGGAGGGTAGATTGCTGTGCAAAGCTCTCTGTACTACACTGTGATGAGTTCTGAGTCACTGAAGTGACACTTGCAAAAAATTCAAAGCCAAGATATGGCCCCAGGTGCCCTCTGTTAAACTGTTGGAACAATTCCTGGTGCTGTTTTGGCATTCAGGATTTCGCTAACTCCTGGGTCAGAGACTTTATCCAAGAGGCAGGTTGGATGTGGCCTTGGAGTTAGACAGCCAAATAGTATGGCCATAGCTAGAGCATGCCACTTTGTCTCTAAGTTAAAGAACAGATCCTGCTATCATTTATCTAGCAGGAAGTTCAAAATCTTAGATTTCAGGGACCTCTGCTGAATTCTGAATTTTCTTCCTTCCTAAGGCAAGCACTTAGGTAGCCCAGTATAAACACACCTCCTCATAGCCTGTTGGTCCTGCCTTCCTTGTGTAGATGTAAAATATTTTTCTCCTAGTATTGAACCTCAGATAGAGCAAGCCTCCTTCCCCACACCATCACACAGTTACCTCATATTGAATCAGTTCTTCACTGTCATCTCTAAACCCTTCTTGAGGTGAATGCATTCCAGGGTACGTCCCTCAGTTCTGTACTACTGCTTGCTTCCTCGTTCCCAGATGTTTGAGCTTGAGTTTGGCTTTCTTAAAATGTCTTTTTAATGCCCAAACTTATAGATGTCTCCCAGGGCTTCTCTATGCTTTATTATTTTTTTTTCACCATGTAGAATAACCTGCTATTTTCTAATATTAACATCTGAGAGTTTACTTTAGCAATACTGTCATTTGTTTATGATTTCTTACTGGTCACTGCTTTCTGAGATCTCTCAGTTTCCAATCCATTTAAGAACTGGTTTTTTGTTAGGATTTTACAGTGGTCATGGTACTCTTATTCCCATGGAAGCAAGTTGACTGTTTCTGCCATTACACACCCCAGTATTTTTTGAAGCTGCTTGTCATTTTCAAGCACATTTGCAGAAAGACAAATATCCTAATGATAAATATATTACATAAAAATAGATGGTTGTAGGAAAATACTACTAGAGTGCAATTATCGTACTCAGTAATTTCTGAATCCATTGGGTAGTTTCTATCATTAAAAATGACAGCATGTTTGTCATTTTGAAATACCCTGCAGCAAGAAATAATAGCCCTGTGTTGATATATGCAGAGTAAACAGAAAATCTAAGTGTAATACTGTTGAACAGTCAATTAACCAGGAGAGACACAATTCCCCAGAAAGGCAGGTTTTGTTAGCTCTCAGAACTACTTGTTTAATCAGATTGTCATGTGATACTAAGGCAAATACCTTACAAACCTCTGCCACACATCCTTTATCAGACAGTCTGTACTACAAAAAATGAGGTTGGTTCGACCAGGCTGATTTAGCATCCTGAAGTTCTGTTCCTATCTCTTGCTACAGATTCAATCTTTTACCAGTTTTTCTGTTATTGGGCCCAGGCTGATGCCATTCTAAAAGACCTATCAGCCAAGGCACTAACCTTTTTTGAACATTGACATAACATTAACACTGTTTTTGTCTTCTCAAATTTCCTTCGTAATCTGAGATTTATTAAAAATTAACCTAACCCATTTGTTCTCTAATGTCCACACCTCAGAGGCATTCAGTTTAACATCCTTCTTCTTTACTAGGGATGGTGTGGGAAGTACTTTGACTTCTTATGAAATTAGATATTTATTGAGTTCTTCTGCCTTTTCTACATCATTATTTAAACATCTCCTTGATTATATGTCTTATTAATGAGACCGATGTCAAAGTGCTTTCTGAATTATTCATGGTAGTTTGTGGTGATGAAACCATGGAACATAGCAGAAGATGAATGATTTTGTGGTTAAGATATTTTCTTAGCATTAAGAGATCCAGATTTTAGTTCTACAGACTTCCAATGTGACATTATCAAATTTAAACACTTATGTCATATGACTTACCTCCTTCTGCACATGCTAGTGAAGAATTAAAAGCCTTGCCTGCTTTCCTAGATCTGTTTTCTCTACTTCCTTCATGGCACTCCTAATTCACAAAGACTTTCTAGTCTTTGTTCTCAACTTCCCGCCTTCCTAAAGGCTATCATAATCCACTGTCCTCTCCTATCAAAAGACAATGAGAGAGTCTCACATATGCCCCAAGATCTTGTGCATCATTGACTTTATTGCCTCTCCTTGCTTCTCTTCATGTCTCAGTTTATCAAACATGTGGTGTAGAATTGTTATACTGAATTGATATTTATCAACTTTCATAGGGTCTGACCTCCCTCCACTGTCACCCCTCTACCCTTTCCTGCACTGAAACTCTTACATGGTCTTCTGTGATCTTTTGCTGTTCTGTGGACGTTTCCTACATCACAACATTGTATTTTCCTTGGTTACTATGGCTATTTCATGCTGGAAATAGCCATTTCTTCATTTTTCAAATTTTCAGCTTCTTAGGTTTCATCTTTTACCTGTAGTTTTTCATTAAACGGGTTTTTTTTTCCTTTGCAAATAATTTGTTAGCTAAACAAATCGGGAACTTTCAAGAGCTTAATCAGCTCAGTTGCTATTTTACTCTGTTTTCCTGATAATTTCAATTGTACTCTTTTTACCTGATAATATTTGTATCTTTCTTGCATTGCAAATAATCTTGATGGTCATTAAAATTTCTATTACCAGCTTAATGCAAGAAATAAAAAAGGTTCAGTGACAATCCAGTAGGTCAAATATAATGCTAATTAGAGCCAGTGAGGGTATCTTTGCAAGCAAGATTGGGCCCATCAGTAGCAGTGTTATATAATCGTTGAGCATTGTTTCTGGATGAGTGTTTTTGGATGACAGCAAAATGGGCTCTCTTTGTGTTCAGGTTCATAAAGATGCCCTTCCTTCTCTTCCTATTTCTGGACATAGTTGCAACTGGTCAGCTATTTTAGCCAGGTGTTGGTACTAAAGATCACCAGTAAGTTGTTATTCTTAATGGCTTTAGTTTTTACTTGGACTTGTGTACAAACATGTCACCACAGCTATTCCTAAGACTCCCTGAATTTATATTCTGTTCCTCTTATGTTCTATCCATTGGCTTTTCCCAATTCTCTGATTTCAGGAAGGCTTCTGTCTCTGCGAAAACTCTATTCACCATTTGAACTGCAAACTAGACACAGCTAATCCCTGCTTTGGCAATTTAAAGATAACCTGCTGACATGCAAGGAATTTATCTTGGAAAGCATACAGGAATTAAGAGTTCAGCACTGTGTGTAGCTCAAGCATGTGGAATACAAATACCCTTGTGTAAGCTTATGATTCCCAGTTTGCGTTTTTCCAACAGGGAGTACAAATGTGCCCCGCTTGGCACCCACAGCACGCAGCCTTTTTCTCCTCACACTCCAGTTTTTATCTGGGCAGTTTAATATGGACAAGAAGATGATCTCAAGGAGGAATCTCATCTTATGAGTAGAGCTAACATGGATCAACTGCAACCAACGAGACTCAGACAGTTAACTAAGAAAGCTGATATAGTAAATGATTCTTAAAAAAATGGAAGATCTATGTGGGGACAGATCCAGGAATTACACTAGGACCCTGACAGGGAAATGCATGGGCTTGAAACACATTTACAATCTACTAAGGCCATCTATCCTATTTATTACTACCTGTAAGTACAGATAGTATAAATATAAATATATTTGGGAAGAATTTCCTGGGTTTTGGCCAACACATTTACTGCTACAGGAAACATTTTACTTCTGGAGTGTGCTCAGTTTCAGTTAATGGCAGAGAATATAAAGTGACTTTTCATTATTAATTTTCTATCTCCTACTTCCAGCTGCATCCTTTCTGATCTTGGTAGGCAGAGGTAGGCAGAGAGGGAAAAAAAACCCCTCAACATACAACCCTGCCTGTTTCATAAGAGTATTTTTGCAATTTTTACCATGATTATAGATTTATTTTCATAGCCTGAGTAGGGTTTTTGTGTAATTGATTTCAGTGAGGGTTACATCAGCCACTGCTGGGTTTTATGCCTTTGCTATAAAAGCACTGACCAGGTTTTCAGAGCATATTGGCCAGCATAATGTGTAATGGTGATAAGTGCCAAAATCTTCAGGCAATAGCTGTAGCCTGTGCTCCTCATTTTGATTGCTCTCCGGGAGAAGTTCCAGAGGGCTGGTATTTCTTGCTCAGCTAATATTAGGCTTAAAATGCTCTGATTTAAACATTTTGGGAACAGTGAAGAACTTAAAGAGAAAACGAGGCATCAGTCATTGTGCATCCTCTAAGGGAAACTCATGCTAGCAGAAAAGCAGAGGAGATTGGAGAAGGGATGAGTGTGGAAGGGACATTCTGCCACTATCAATTATTCATTTAGGATAAATCTCTTTTTTTCCCCCTAATCACAGAAGGTAATTCTTGAATATTG
The DNA here is from genome assembly GCA_033439905.1 of Ceryle rudis. Lineage (NCBI taxonomy): Eukaryota > Metazoa > Chordata > Aves > Coraciiformes > Cerylidae > Ceryle > Ceryle rudis. The sequence goes on from JAAGNO010024296.1 coordinate 95,688, forward strand.
CCTTTATCAACAACTCTAGTAACACCATTGTGCTCAGTGGAAACAGATTCATCTGGATATCTTAAAATAAAAAGTCCTTTCCTTACTCCAATATATTTTTTTTCACAAGCAATAACAAATAGGATAGAGAGTACAATGGCCACATATGGATGCATTTCAGGTCCCTATATTTCCTTACTCACAGGGCTCCTTCACTTTCTATTATATGTGGTGTTCTACTAAGTAATGGTTTTGAAGCTACCATCAAATAAATAAATATGATGAAAAGCATGAAAACGTTTTTTACTAAGTTGGAAAACACACAAATCATGCAGACTGCACATGGGATGCCTCATACAACTCTCAGACACAGATGTTAAACGAAATTGATTATGACAGTCCTCGCTACATGTGGAAATTGAGATAAAAGGCAACAGACTTGAAATCCAGAAACCATACTTCAATCCTCAAATACTAACAGCAGCCCTCCCTACACATCCTGAGATGATAATAGCTCTTTCTTTGTGGATTCTTACCATTCATACAGTACAGGTATCTTTATAAAGAAAGTGTTTACAAAATAGCCCACCAATACAATGTTATATAAGAGAACATATAGAATAACTTTTTTAATTTTTTTTTTAAATGACTGTATTATGACTCTCATTCCATTTAATCAGTAAAGTATCTCATGCTTTTCTGAGTAATTCTCCCCATTATCCCACTGTCAAGATACTGGAGAAAGATGTGATCTCCCCTGTGCTAGCTTTGAACCTTTATCAGTATTGAAGGCTCTAGTTTTCTCTGTGTGTGGACCAGTGCAAAAACTGTGAGTCCTAGATTGTTGCTGTAAAAATGTCCTCAAATTTATCCCTGCGGTTGTAGTGCAGAGTGCTACAGTCTGGATGGTATTTGTCACAGTGGTATCCAAATGCTCTTTTACTTAATGTCTGCTATGTAAATGCATACTCCATTTAACCTGCTAAATGTGCTCTTCGCTGAATTACTGAAACTGCTTTGTATTTAACATAAGCTTCTTTTTTTCCAAGGTGTATAATGCCAAAGTCAGTCCTCAAGAATAATTGTTGGCAATAACACCTCATTGATAACAACAATGGTAAGAGGAAAATGAGTTCCTATTTGTCCCAGCCTATAAAAATGCCAGGCTTTCTCAATACCCTGGCATGACATATCTTGCCTCTGCTTCCCACATGGGTGTTAATGTACCTGCACTTAAGGCCACATTGCGTTGCAGACCCAAGGCGAAGTATCTTTGGCCTCGATACTTTTGGGTCCTCCTTCCTCAGGGCAAATCCTGGCCATACCCATGACAACAAAAAAGTTTAATTTTGCTGACTCTAAGTTGTGTTCCTCATCTCATCCAGCCATCTGCTTGCTGTGAACCATGATAAGATCCCATTGGAAACTTCCAGCGGTTGACTGGACAGTACCATATTGGTTTTGCACTTACCTGTGTTAGTCTGATTTATCCACTTCCAGCAGTGCACAGCCATCAACTTGTGCACTGGTATCATTGTCTTCATTTGGAACTGTGACAAGATTCCTCTAGCAGCTTCAGGAAAGTCTGATCCTTCACCTGAGGGCTCTGCTTTCACTGATATCCAAAATGCTATGATCCCGTTCTCTAACTTTGCTCTTATCCCCGTCATGTACCACTGGATGCAGTAGAATGGCACAGCTATTGCATTCTTGAAGCACGTCCAGTCTGCAGCAAACCCAGGACATTTTATCTAAGGTTTAGACTTCCACTTGTGATGGAAAGCAGACCCAAATCACCTCTGTGCTGGAATTGTGAGGAAGTAGTTAAGGTGTCACACAAAAGCCACAAGTTGATTCTTATGGATCATACTTCCTGACAGTGGGATATCTGCAGCATGCACCCACAAATCCCACAAATGTATGCTGAGCATACATACATACACAAAGTGGAGGATTAAGTGTTTGAGGTGCATGGTATCTACAGCAAGGCACTGTATAAAACTGAGGACAGAGTCTGGGCTCATCTGAGCAGGACGTGGGTGCTCACACTGCGGATGAAACCTTTGATATGTTCTGTAAATACTCCCTTGCCCTAATCCTGTAGAAGTGGTTGGAAAAATGTTCTGACATGTCGTTCATGTAGTATAGCTACAAAGAATCCATGTTTATACCAGAAGTTATTTTGAGTATATTGCCATTTACCCACCACTCAGTTAAATGAGCAAAGGATGCTCGCAATACTGACATAAAGCTGAACACAGAGCTCAAGCTGCTAGAAGTTGATCTATTCATCAGAAATTTTCCTTCTGTATGATGGTTAGCAACCGTGAAATAAAAAAGCAGAGACGTTGCACATGCAAATCAGACCTGATCTTTAAATTTCACAAAGCATTGTAAAAATGGTAAAGATTTTATCAAGGAAGGCTTTTGCTTAGTAGAGATTCCTCTCTTTTTCAGTTTTGCTGATGATATAGCTGAGTCCTCAGACTTCAAGAGGTACTCCAGTGCTATCTCACTATTTCTCCTGCTCTTTGATAAGTCCCTGACTTTCAAACAGCCACACTGAGTGCCTCAGAGGTACTCAAGATACTTAAAGTCCTAGGCATGAAAGAATAATGTTTCTGAATAATGACCATTTTAGGCATCATAGTGTACTACACAGTATGCTAACCAACTCTTACATCAACAGAAGCAAAAGAAAAAAAATCAGAGCTGAATTATAAAAAATATCTTATTGTGTTAACATGCAGAATATATGCAGATGTTTCTCTCTGGAAAAATTCTGTGAATTACAAAGCTGTAGCCAGCCTAGTTTCTTAAGAGGTACACCTTCTCATATGCCATGTGAAAGAAAGAGTTTTGCTCTTAAGAACATATTCATTCATTATCTTCATTATCCTTCAGGCAGTGCTTTCTATATTGCAAAATCATTTCCCCCTCTGCAAACAAACAGCACAGCAATCTGATCCCAAAACATAACCTAGCTGCCAATTTTAAAGCACTCCAAGCAATAACAAAACACGGTACAATAACCTTTCCTGAAATTTATTTGTAAAAATGGTCTTTGTTTTCCATAGTTTTCTGTCTTAAAAAAGAAAAAAAAAAGGGAAGATGAGAACTCAGAAGTAACCACAATTTCAGTGAGAGTGAAAAGCTCTGATTAATTGTCAAGAGCAAACTATATTGAACAACAACCACAACTGCACTTTTTAGGCATCTTGACTCAATCCTGAAATTGTGTCCCAAAGGAACACAACAGAGAGAAAGACTGACTGCACTGTGTGAACATGCAGTTGTGGGAACAGAACTCAAAGCTCAATGCCCCTGAAATCAGTGGAATTGCACTAGAGTAACTGAGAGCAGAAAGTACTGAATGTTTCACATTGGAAGTCCTGTCTTGAGTAAAGCAAAGAAGACAAAATGTAACACAACTAATAGAAACTAGACATTTTCTGTGATGAAGATCTTGAAATCTTTTGTATTCTGTAAAGAATTAAGTTTAATTTTAAAACATTGCAACTGTTTTACAAGGCATCATTGAAATGGTGTAGCTGTTTGTTAAAAGCTATTTTCCTTTTACTGTAATTGGTTTGCTTTTATTAAAGCAGGAGCTAGAGGCTGCAGCAAGGACTGAACAAAAATTGGAATTTCCATCCACTTTGGGACAAGAACTCAAAATATCAACATGCACTGTGTAACAAAATGTTCTGAAAAACATGGACTGAGAAACAATTGAACATTTCATCTTTTCCCAGCTGAGCACAAAAGCTGCATATTTCTGCAATGTTACACTGCCTGATGGGGTTTGGACGTTGAATCGCCTATTGTGTCATTCTGTACTCAGTGGGTAAGGCTGTGGGATTGGGCCACATCCCCAGCACCACATCATAACTGTAGGGATGGCAGCAAGAGGAGTGAGTATAGTGTACCTGTGTAGATAAGAGTCTAATCCAGGTGTTAAGCACAGGAGATAGAGGAGACTAAAACTACAAACCCAATTATACAATATGGTGTTGTTGCAAAACCCAGGTTTTTACTGAAGCAAGTTAAACCAAAATATCTTGGCTCAAAGAAAAGCCACCAAGATGATTTTTTCCCATAGAATATCTGGGAGAATGTTTTTCCCATGAGAAAGTAATTCTGACGCAAAGCAGCCAGCTTTACTTTTTGACCAGTGGTGCTGTGATGGTGTTAGAGGCGATACAAATCTAACTAGATGAGACAGTGTATTTTCAGACAGACCACGTATTCCTGTCTCCATTTCATGAATCCAGCACCAATGCACCATTAGCAGATATATTGTTCCCTCTCACAGTGCTGTGTCTACACTAAGAAACTGAGAAGGCTTAGGCGAGGCTCCCCCAGCTTGGTTTTGGCCTGCACTGTCTAGTACTGTGGCTGGGCATGGTTTGGAAAAACGATCCCAGTAAGCAGCATGGATGAGGTCACCCTGTTTTGGGGGAGAAAATATACATGTGGGGTCCATAAGCAGGCAGACCTCACCACACCTTTCACCCTCTGGGTCCTGACCATGATTCTTTTTATTTGCTTGCATGGACAGCACTAGATGGTAACACAAATATGTACCCATGCAGTAGTCAGGATGGATAGTATGTCTGGGCTGGTAAGACTCTGTTTTAGTCCAAATCTGTCCAACAGTCCTATTCATAGAATAATCATAGAATGTTTTGCATTGGAAGGGACCTTAAAGGTCATCTAGTTCAACCCTCCTGCAGTGAGAAGGGACATATTCAACTAGATCAAGTTGCTCAGAGCCCTGTCCAATCTCTATTTGAATGTTTCCAGGGACGGGGCTTTGCCAGCTCTCTGGACAAGCTGTTCCAGTGTTTCACCACCCTTATTATAAAAAAATTCTTCCTTAAATAGAGTCTAAATTTGCCCTCTTTTAGTTTAAAACCATTATACCTTGTCCAGTCACAACAGACCGTGCTAAAAAGGCTGTCCCCATCTTTCTTATGGGCTCCCTTTAAGTAGTGAAATGGCACAATAACGTCTTCCTGGAGCCTTCTCTTCTTCAGGCTGAACAATCCCAACTCTCTCAGCCTTTCTTCATAGCAGAGGTGATCCTTTGCTCTGATCACATTTGTGGCCCTCCTCTGGACCTGCTCCAACAGGTCCATGTCTTTCTTGTGTTGAGGACTGCAGAACTGGACACAGTACTCCAGGTGGGGTCTCATAAAAATGGAGTAGATAGGAAGAATCACCTCCCTTGACCTGCTGTCCATGCTTCTTGTGGTACAGTTGGCTTTCTATTCAACATGCATTTGCCTGACTGCTTGTGCAGGGACATGTGAAGATGAGGAGCGGGCTCTAATGAGCACCAGAGGCATGGAAAGAATAAGACTGCAGTGTTGTCTGAAAACATTTGTGAATCTACAGCCTGAGATTCAAATCCACAGTAGCTGCACCTAACTTCAAGTACTTATTGAAAGGGTTTTTTTGAGCTGTCATTGCTGGAGCCCAACTCTGCCTTCCACAACAAGAAGCAGGTGTGTCCTGTGAGCACAGACCACAGTGGAGTGCAGGGTCACAAAGTGCTTGGTTTGGGGACTTCACTGGAAGTGCCATTTCATGGGTGGCTTGTTTAAGAACACACAGAAAGTCTGTGGGAGGGCAGTAAAGCAGTCCAAAAAACCTGATGCCACTACAAATGATTTAACTGTAAGAACCTGTTTCTTCTCTGATAGAGACTTGCCTTATTAATACAGTCATTTCTCTGAACATTTTATAATTGAACCAGGTACCTGGAAATGAGTATGAAGTATTGAAGTTACAGAACAGAGTGTGTATGTACTTACAAATTGAAAGGAGAAATTCTAGCTGAAAAACGCTTCATTAAATGTTAAACCTTCTTCCTCTAGTGAAAATTAAAGGGTTGTTTAGAACTGCCTGCCTTCTGCGTTTGTTATCAAAAGGTACATCAGATGTTGAAGTGCAATTAAAATCCAGTGGGCCCAATTTTGCAGCTAATAAAAATCTGCATAAATTGAGTTCAGTGGAGCCATATTGATTTTCAGCACCTGAGGGTCTGTCCCTTAGCTTTTGTTTTTTTTTTTTTTTTTTAAGTGTTTCTTTCCTGTGGCAGAAAGAGAGAAGTCAATATGAAAGAGGAAAGATGTATGTCTTCAATACCTTACAAAAGCAAAAATGGCTATAGGGAAAATAGAAACTTTAATCCAGACTAACCCAAATAAATGTAGGTGTTTTTCTTTGGGTGTTACTTTGGTTTGTATCCACAGTTATGTAAAAAGGATGAACATACCAATCAGAAATAAGTCTTGCACAGTTTGCATTGTTATACATGATTATGAGATAGGCCTATTGAGAAATTTACAAAAAGCTTATTTCTCACTAAATGAAAGGATGGCTCTTCCTTTGGTGCCATCCATTTAAAAAGTGAATATGGCTTTAAGTAAATTGATCTGCACTTTAACATATGGGTTCTCCTTGGGGTCACATAAATGAAGTAAACTGAATATAAACATGTACCCAAGGGACTGATAGAGTGTACGTAGTACTTATTACATGTAGTACTTAATTTGTTCTGGTCCATTTATTATAAATATATATATATAAAAATTCAGTCTTTATAGCCATATTTTCATCATCAAACGCTTGCTAAATGATAGTCTTGTGATACTTTATCGGTAACCAAGGATAATATTTGATATTATCAAATGCCAGCTGCACCGACTGTGCTTTCTTTCCTTTTTAAATGACAATGCTTGTGCAAAGTAGCTTTCATACAGAGCACATTGATGACATGTTAGTGAGAGTTCGAGGTAGATTTTGCTAATTTAAAACAATGTTTTATTAACTGTTGGCTGCATCTACAGAATGAAAATGTGCCCCATGTAAAAATCAAAAGAGATGAGCCTATCTTTGGAGTCACGGGGAAGTTACAATACCCTATTCATCCTCTCCTAACAATTTGCTGAGGCTGACAAGGTCAGGAGACTCAGCTGCCCCCTCGTCTCGGCCAGGCATTGGGCATCCCTCTGCAGAGCTGCCAGAGCTGGGGATACTTCTTCTGGCCCAAGCTCAGGAAGTGGAAAAAGAAAGGTACTGTCAGACTGAAGGGAGAGCACGGTGTGTTTTGGAGGCTGTAGAACAGCTGCCCAGGCCCCTTTGTGCCCATAAAGAAGCAATTGCTGAAAATGCTGAGTGTAATTTGCAGTACATAAGGAAATCTTTAGTGGGATTTTTTGGGCAAGTGAGGCTCATTTCTACCCGTAATGGTTGCTGCCTGCAATCTGCACCCACACCGGATTCGGCAAGGATCTATGAGGAGAGAGGGTGTGAGGATTAGAAAAGGAAGGAAATGGTTATTTTGCAAACAGCGAATTTTGAAACTATAGTATCCGTCTAGCCGTTTGATCATTCAGAGATAACAATACAAACCCTTTACCGGAACCAGTGTTCTAAAACTGGTCAGACAGTAAACAAAGAAAGGGGTGGGGGAGCAAGTCTTTACCTGTTACTACCATCTAGTGGTAAAAAAAAGAAATAAAGGACTTGTTTGCAGAACAGTCTGTGGGAGGGATGAGGCTGGTGAATAGAATTAAGAAATCAGAGTATTGTTATCTGGCAGTCACTTGCTCCCCCCAACTGCAACCACACACATTATCCATCACTCGGCTACACCCACACCCTGCTCCTGACACGGAAAGTAAGCACAAAACCAGAGCCACGAATAGAAATGATCAGTCAGGGAAACATATTCCTCTTGACTGCAGAATTCATGCCTTTGCTTGGTAAAAGTGTAAAATTTAAGATCTTCCGTGGCCATCTTTGCATTCATAAACATACAATAGTGAACAAAATATCACTTGGCTGTTCTGTATTAACTACAAGAAAACGCCAGGTCGTGTACATAACTGAATGTTGCTCCTTTCCTGGGGGTTGTACTCAGTGGAGGTATAGAGTTTAGTGTGATGGCCTCAGCTCCTGGCTGTCCCCACTCTCCCTGCTGTCTGCTGAAGGAAGCCCTGCCACCCTGCCCACGGGACTCTCTCCCCTTCTTGCTGAATTGCCACCTGGCCTTGCCGAGCAGGGGAGCAGAGTCTCGGAGTCTGCTGGGACAACCAGAGGCTGGATGTTCCCTCATGGGAGAGAACTGGGACTCCATCTGCACGTTACCAGGTCCTTGGAAAATTGCCAGTGTACTAGGCAAACTTCCACCTCCCAGGAAAACAAGTTTATCTGTCTGAAATGCAAATCTAAGAAATCATTTGCTATATTTAGGACAAGTACAGCAAGAGGAAATAATAGCGGACTTTACAGCTGCCTTGCACACTGTTTTGGCTTCGAGCTCTGTTCCGTTCAGCTTACAGATGAGCTGCTTCTCAAGGTGATTCACATCTCTTCCCAAGATGGTAGGAAGATTTTCCAATTCTTTCAAGCTGCCTCTGTCCCCACTGCATCCTGCTTGCACTCCACCAGTGATAACCCTAATGCTTTTGATCTGGTAGGAGTCTCAACAGAAATTTCAATAGTAGACTTATGTGTTTACAAATGTATAATGAAAAGGAGTTTGAGGAGTATATAGTATACAAAACAAGAACAGTACAGGTTATTATTTTTTAAGGTAATAATTACTGGAAAAGTATAATTAGTTGTTATACATTGGAAGACAGAAAAAAATTGGCATTGCTCCCCAATGACTTGGACTGAAGTCAGCTGCTGCTCTCCCATATTTCAGTAGGGTTCCTGATACATATGGATGAATCTTTGCAGCTTCCTGCAAGCTTCAGTAATTATTTCATCAAGGCATCAACTTCAGTGTCAGGTGTAACTGGAATCATGCATACCACATCTCCAGCCACCAGTGTGTTGGATGTCCTTGTATCACCTCTTCCTCTTGCCTGAACCAGGACAGCTTTCACGTGTAGCTTACTGCAATAATTAAATATATAAACTGTGCCTTTTCCTGACAGATAACTCTGAGTGTAATCAACAGTTTATGTATTCAAGTTCAGACCATATTGGTACTGTTTGGGAGAGCCCGCTCTCAACCTTAAAGTCAAGGCTTAAAACAAATTAGAGGAATCAAGTGTCAAAAGAACAACCCCTACCCTTCCAAGGGAAAAAAAAAAGAAAACCAGGAATCAACCCTGAAATGTATGCTTTGTTTTAAACTTAATGTTTCAAGCATTAGATTGAACTAAAGAATGTCTTGAGTTGAAAGGGACCGTAAAGATCATCTAGTTACAACCCCTCACTGGGCAGGGACACCTCCCACTAGACCAGGTTGCTCAGAGCCTCATCCAGCCTGGTCTTAAATACTTCTAGGGATTTGGTGTCCACAACTTCTCTGGGCAACCCGTTCCAGTGTCTCACCACCTTCATAGTAAAGAACTTCTTCCTAATGTCTAATCTAAATCTACCCTGCTCTAGTTTAAAACCATTGCCCCTTGTCCTATCTATTACAAGAGGAAATGACCACAAGTTGTGCCAGGGGAAGTTCAGATTAGATATTAGGAAGAATTTCTTTACTGAAGGAGTAGTTAAGCACTGGAACAGGCTGCCCAGGGAAGTGGTGGAGTCACCATAGAATCATAGAATCATTAGGGTTGGAAAGGACCTCTAGGATCATCAAGTCCAACCTTCATCCTAACATCTATCTATCCATTAGACCACAGCCTCAAGTGCTATGTCCACTCGTTTTTTTAAACACCTCCAGGGATGATGACTCCACTACCTCCCTGGGCAGCCTGTTCCAGTGCTTAACCACTCTCTCAGTGAAAAATTTCTTCCTAATATCCAATCTAAACCTCCCCTGATGCAACTTGAGGCCATTTCTTCTCATTTTATCATTAGTTATTTGGGAGAAGAGACCAACACCAGCCTCGCTACGACCTTTTTAGGTAGCTGTAGAGAGCAACAAGGTCTCCTCTTCTCTAGACCAAACAACCCCGGTTCCCTCAACCTCTCTTCATAAGGCAGGCTTTTCAGACCCCTCACCAGCTTTGTTGCCCTTCTCTGGACCCGCTCCAGCACCTCAACGTCCTTCTTGTGCTGCGGTGCCCAAAACTGGACACAGGACTCAAGGTGTGGTCTCACGAGTGCCGAGTACAGGGGCACGATCACCTCCCTACTCCTGCTGGTCACACCGTTTCTGATACAGGCCAGGATGCCGTTGGCCTTCTTGGCCACCTGGGCACACTGCTGGCTCATGTTCAGCTGGCTGTCCACCAGCACCCCCAGGTCCCTTTCCGCCAGGCAGCTTTCCAGCCACTGCTCCCCAAGCCTGTAGCATTGCCTGGGGCTGTTGTGACCGAAGAGCATCACCCAGCACTTGGCCTTGTTAAACCTCAGCCCATTGACCTCATCCCATTGCTCCAGCCTTTCCAAATCCCTCTGCAGAGCCTCCCTACCCTCAAGCAGATCGACACTCCCACTTAATTTCCTGTCATCTGCACGTTTACTGAGGGTGCATTTGATCCCCTCATCCAGGTCATCGATAAAGATATTAACTAAGACTGGTCCCAGAACTGAGCCCTGAGGGACACCGCTTGTGACTGGTCGCCAGCTGGACTTAAGTCCATTTACCACCCCTCTCTGGGCCCGGCCATCCAGCCAGTTTCTAACCCAGTGAAGAGACCACCTGTCCAAGCCATGAGCAAAAAACATGTAGATGAGGTCCTTGCGGACATGGTTTAATGGTCATGGAGGTGTTGTGTAGAAGGTTGGACTTGATCTTGGAGGTCTTTTCCAACATTAATGATTCTATGATTCTATCACCACATGCCTTTATAAAAGGTCCCACTCCAGCTTTCCTGCAGGGCTTCTTCAGGTGCTGGAAAGCTGATATAAAGTCTCCCTGGAGCCTGCTCTTCTCCAGGCTGAAGAGACCCAACTTCCCCAGCCTGTCCTCACAGGGAAGGTGCTGCAGCCCTCTGATAATCTTTGTAGCCCTCCTCTAGACCTGCTCCAATAGATCCATGTCTTTCTTTTGTTGGAGGTTCCAGAGCTGGACACAGTACTCCAGGTGGGTTCTCACCAAAGCAGAGTAGTGTTTTTTTGCAAAAAGCTGTAGCATTGTCACTGATAAATAATTAATGATCTGTCTCCTTTCCATCTCCCCAGTTGCATGTCCTACAGTCATTTATTAGGATGATGCTGCCTCAAATTTATTCAAATATCTATTGCTGAGAGACTTGACAAAACAGAAAAATAATTATTCCTCATCAGGATGCAGTTGCATTTATAGAAACATTTTTTATATTTATAGAAGTGTTATCTACTTAAACACTTATTTGTGTAAGTTTAGATGCTAAGCAATTCTGTAGTATTTATAGTTAAAGGAAATAAGGAACTTTAAGTAAAAATGATTCGTATTTGTCTCATAATCTTTTAGTTCTGACAGAAGTTGTTTTTGCCATTGCATTTTTTTAATTAATCTATTTATACTTTTATTAACTTCAAGCCTTACTTTAGATAGTCTTTCACTGGCTAGATGGTTACATTTTGTATCATCCTTTGTACTGGTAATTGTACATCGCTATCCTCATGAAACACCCAGAAGTGTGCTCCTCCTTCATGAGAAAGCCACAAAGGCCTCGTTTCTGACCAAAATGTTTAGATTCGATTTTCTACCTACCATACAACAAAAAGTAATTAATAATATTGAGATACCCTAATTATTCTGATTATGCAAGTGGCATCCTGATGACTCAGTTAAAGGGGCTCTTGCATTTTGTTTGCAAAAATATTAAGCCTGCATGACAGAATTGAATCCTGTGAAGATGGCATGTTTTTTTTCTCTGTGTATCTTTACTGAAAAAATGTCACCTTTTTATTTATTTTTTTCTTAAAGCCTGGTTTCATGAGAAATAGGGTTAATAAGATTGTGTTATGTCACTGTCCTCCACTTCCTCCTCTCCCCCTTTGTCTGCTTTTTGCTAATTTAGCCAGAGGCATCAAAGACTATGAAGTCTTAGAATTTTTGTAATAATCAGGGACTAGATAGAGAAAACTGACTTTATTAATGCTCCTTCTGAGTAAAAAGAACAGAGGATTTGATCATGATGTAGTTCTAGTTAACAACAGTCATCTGGACAGCCAGCACAGGCAGTCAATGTGTCTGTAGCCCTCTCTCTTGCTTGTGTCATCTCTTGCCTGGACAGTAACCCCTGAGAGGTAGATGGGGAAGAGATATATGGGCAGGTGGAGGTATTGTGGTGTGGGACAGTGGGGAACAAAGCAGTATTAAGAGCAGTATGGGGCAACTATGAGACACGGGAGAGAGCTATATGTGATATGATGGGAGTGGTTGTCGGTATATGGAGAAGCTCTTGGTCTTGATCTGAGTAGGTGTGATGTGGGACATGCAAGACAAATCCATGTGAAGCAAGATTTCCTCAGCTCCCCTGTACTAAGTTGTTGGTTTTTTTGTTTTGTTTTGTTTTGTTTTTTTAAAGCTCAACTTCTTCTGTTATTTTGTCCACTTTTCCTATTCTGGCCCAGGTCACAGAGAGCTACCTATCTACTCAGACAGTATTGTCTGCAAAGGGCATGCTTTTGTTGTTTCCCAGAAATGCATTTGTCCTTTCAGGTGCTCTCCATCTAGCCTAGTTTCTTTCTATAATTTCTTTCTCAGGATCATAATTTTCGAAAGTAAAAAGCTATCAAAAGTATATGTATGCTGCAGGTTTTTTATTACTTTCCATTTACCAAGAATATTTTTTCTTGGGTGTAAATGCTCTATGTCACCTTTAGATTCCTTTGTGTTTATTTTAACTCCCTGTTTCTTGCTTGCTGCATAAAGATAATTTATTATCCTCTTCTCTGTAGCTGCTAGATACTCAAGAAGTGCAGTGTCATGTGCAAACTGCATAGGTACTTCTAATTTATTCTCTGTAATCTTACTGCAGTACAGCTTTCTGAAAACTTCCACCAAGCATGCATAGAAACAGGGGGTGGATAGAGGTGCATTAACAAATCTCTTTTTTATTTTTTTATTTTATTTTATTTTCCTCTTAAAAAATATTTTCCTGATGTTATCTGGTGATTGTTACTATGGGGAGATAAGTGCTACTTTAGCCCAAAGTAATAAGCTTCATGTGGCAATTACTTGGTGGAATTTCATGGCTTATGGTATGCAGGTCAGATTAGATGATTCTTCTGTCATTAAAATTTATGAATCTGTAAATTTCTGTTTCTCACTTGTTCTCTTAATACTTCCTAACATTTCCAATGAGTACGAGCCTTCTCATCTATCAAGTACCCAAAGCTGAGGTAAATTATTCTGCATGACCTTCAATCCTTTTCTTTCATTTTAGGTTTGGTCTTACAGATGTTGTGTCTCTAAAGCTCTCAGTAGTTTAGGACTTATGGGTGTCTAGGGATGCCAGGCCAAGCATTTGATATCCTTTGTAACTAGTGAGCTTACAGGACTAAGCTATTTATAACTCACAGAGGTTTATTTTGGTGTGCATGGATACATTAGGCTGATAGAAACAATAGATTTATATGGATATATTTAGGAATTTCTTACATTTATTTGCAAACCCCCCCTCCCATTCTCTGTAGCCCCTGCTGCAAGCTTTCTCCTGCCACCCAGGGTTTCTCAGACTGTGTACCTAAACCCATAACACAGCTCTGATGCAGCAAAGCTGCATAACCTTCACCCAGACTGCTCAGAAAAAGCTGTAAGAAAGTCCATACGGAGATAAGGCAGAAGTAGGATTGTTGAGAGGATCAGAAGAAGCTGGAAGATTCAAGTGGAAAAACATGAGTGTGGAAAAGTGTGAAAAAGTATAGGAAAACCATTAGGGAGGCTGGTCATGCTAATTAGAGCTGCCAGTTGTGAACCATCAGCACATCAGGTCAAATGGTCAGTACCATCAGGAGTGGGTGGACAAGGATAAACCTGTGACACTGAGGACCTGCTCCACGGAGCTGCAGAAGCCGTCCCTGCCCATGCCTGCTCATGCCTGCCTGGTCAGCAAAAGCTCTCAGGGTACCTTATTAAGGGGTGGGGAGCATATCTATACTTAGGCTTACAGCTGGTTAAATACTACCTACCTGCTTCTCTCTGTTTGCCATTAAATAACTGCTTTATTCTTGAAGATGTTTTATCATCTTGCTTAACCTTGTACCAGGGTAAGGATGCTGGAATAAATGAACTCGGGAAAGGATCAGGAATACTTTCCTTAAATACCAAGTATTTTGCAAAATTGACATTTTTTTTTAATGTTAGTTAGCATGTGTTAAGTTTTCATTCTAGTTTTCCCTATTGTCATGATCTTGATAAATTCTGCCCCTGCTTCCTTCTGCTTCTATTGTGTGTATTGCATCACTCACTATTTCAAGACTGTTTTTAATTATTTGCCCTTTTCCTTTAGGAATTCCTTGCAACGGCCTATAGTCAAAGCTTTAGGTAAGAAGCAGGTTTAACATGCAGGTTTGCAACATCCCGATGCAGCGTAAGCTGTAATCTTCACAAAAACCTTTGCGTTATCACTGGAAAAGATGTTTGGACTACAGGGCTAGATCCCAGCGGATGATAGATGTCTTTTTTGCTGCTGGGCGAGCACAAGTCTTAACTTAAAGTTGCCCTAAACAGGCAGCTGAAGGTTCCCCATAAAGGGGGAAGGAGAAGATCTACTAGTGTAAGAAAACTAGCAGAAGTCAGATCTGCACCATTTCCAGGCTGCCCTACAATTGTAGGTGCTCCTAAAGACCCTTTTATTATAGGTTAGCAGAAATTAAAGCTTCAAGTCACTAAGAAAGCCTATGTTAGAAGGCCGAAGAAGGGAGTTTTGGGTTCATGACACTCAGAGAAACCAACCAATGGCTGCAATTAGGTGTAGCAATCACTGATCGCTTGGCAGGTGAGCAACCTCTTCTCTTCAGAACTAGCTTATCAAACCATCTTTTTTTTTAAATGAGTGATCTATACAGAAAATTTGAAGGGTGGAAACACACTGAGGGAAACAAAGAAACATGAAAGGCAGATTCTGAAATAGGCCTATAAGTCAGAAAATGCTTAAAAGATTTTCTTTCAAATTTGTTTGGGAATGAGATGGGAAAAGACCTTCAGGGTGTATTTAATAGGTATTAGGATAAATCACCGCTGTTAAATGAAAATAGTATGATGACTGATGGAAAGGGGCTTTTATAATCTTTTATAAAGACAGACCTTCAAAACTGTCAGCATAAAGACAAGGAAGGCAAAGGAAGCTGAATGTTTTTCTCATAATACTGGAAGGAAAATTGCAGTGGCAGAAATAAGACATACTCACATGGGCACACGGGTTATTAGTTTCTGATTAAATTTCATTGTTGAATCAGAAGCTCTATTGCTTGCTAATGAAGGATCAATTTTAGCAAGCATTTTCATTATTATATATAAAGTGTATCATTGCAGCATTTTTGTTAATGCTGAGTACTAAGAAATCATGAAAGGATTTAAAATAATAATATTTCAGAAGTATTGGGTTCTCTGTATTTGCTTTAATGTTTAAGTTATTAAAAATCTTCCTCTAACCCCAAGTGCTAAGAAGTCACCTATGTCAAACTTTTATTTAATTGCTTCAGCCAAGTTGTTTAGGAAGTTTAGGAAAAACACCAAGTATCAATGAGTCAAAAATGGCACAGCTGACAAAAGTGACAACAGTGATATCTCCTTAAACCATGTACAATAAAAGATCTCATTGTACATTTGAAGAGCAAAATACCCTGAAGGATTTAGAATTTAAAAAAGTGAAACAACCAAAGGATTGAAGAAAGGAAGATATTCTCATGGTGTCTCAGCTGGGGAGACTTTATAAAATACAACACAAAAATCAGTTATTTTGCAATTTGGAGGAAGTGAGTTTGCAGAAGATTCCAGTTCATACATAAACCAAATATCTCTCACTGATAAACTTTGCTCTCTGGGGAAGAATAAATCCTCTTCTGATTGGCCATCAACTCCAGTGTAAAACTGGGAATCTTAAGCTATTGAAGTTAAGACAAAGATGGTTGCAAGATTTTGGAAAAAAATCAACTGATTTCTGTGGGTGGTCTAAATAAGATTGTATCTTACATTAGCCACATCCTTTATCAGTGTATTCACTTACTCTTCTGATGTCTGAGACAAGGCAGTCAATCCTGTGTAAGAATATAGGAATCCAGTCCATAACCTAAAGAGAGAGAGATGGGAAAAAAAAAATATATTAAAAGCATGAGTTGCTGTTTTATTTTAAACAGACAAAATGAATAGAAGTTTTTACACCTCAGTAGTTAAAGCTATACCCTAACTACAACCTTCCTTCACTTGGGAAGCGAAAGGAACATGAACAGATTCTAACAGTCACTTTCTTTGAACCAGTCAAATGAAAATAGTGACTTTTATTTGAGGCTGACATATTTCCCTGATCATCTAAAATGTTTCATTTCATTTTGTCCCTTAGGGGACAGCATCCTTCTCTTTTTTTTTTTTTTTTTTTTTTGACTCGGTATTCTACGCTTTTCCAACTTGGTCAAAATAAAACAAATGAATCACAGTTAATAGAAAATAAAAAGAAAAAGAAAGATATAGGTAGATAATTATATATGTATACATAGAGAAACTAATTTGCAGAACTGAAACATTGTTACTTTAAAATCTCATCATTTAAACACAAATTTTCGTACATATCATCTACTTTCAAAACAATTACAGTGTATTTTCACAGGTACAAAAAAGTCTTTAGTTAAACCTTCTAAATGTTTTCTCAGATTTTTCATTTTTTTCACATACAATGTAGCTACTTAGTGTTATAAATTTGGATTCACTATCATCTCTCTAACATGTGATAGCGAATGCCCACTTCTTTTCCATGCGTATGAAGTTGGAAACTTTTCCCGCATTATACTAAGCCAGTAAATGACACTGTGTGACCTTCCTATTCATTTCCTTTTTCTATCTGTGCTTTTAAAGCAAAATGTTAAATA
>JAAGNO010024296.1:112627-135154 GCA_033439905.1 Ceryle rudis
AATAATAGAATTACTACCTGTCCCCAAAATGCCCCGTGGAAGTTTTCTTTGTGAATAAGATGTGGTAACTTTTAGGTTCTATTGACTTTATCATGTTTTCTACTACTGTCTCCTAAGTATTTTTTGTTTCCTCAGGTGTTTCCATCAAAGAATTAGAGAATTTTGGGTCCGCTGCAGTAAGGTAACACTGAACTACTCCTTGCAGCCAGAGAAATAGCCAGGGAAATATCTCCCAAAGGATCTTTACAAAACCAATTGATTCATGTTGACACCAGGAGTCTGGGCACCAGTGCTCCAGTGGAACACCTGCAGGGATAGTACAAGCCAAAATAAATCTGCCTAGTTTTTTGGGGATCTCTGAGCCAGAGAAACACAAGAGTAATTTGTAGGTGCCTCTGCTGCCTGGTCAGAGCGTGTGTGTGGGTTTGTACACGCTTCAGTACTTTACAGAATGTGTGCTTGCCCTCATGCTGTTTCAGAGAAGCATCACAAGAGGTTCTAAAGGCAGTTGGAGGTGTAAGGACACCCACCCCCTAAGTCCCCACTAGGTCCAGGCTACAGGAATGAGTGTCTGGTTTTAAGTCTAATGTCAGTCCCCTAATTTTCTTTCAGTCCAGAAAGGTTTTAGATGATGACTTTCCAGAAATTAAGTCTGTGGAGATGTTAGGGGTTCTACCTCTTCTTTAAAAATACTGCATCTGTGACAGAAAATTCCCCATGGGTCAAACCCCATTGTCAGAGGTTAATGGTGGGATATTCAACTGACTAAATTTGAAAGCATTGTTTACTGGGCTTTATCAGACCTTGTTTTTACATTTTATTTGTTAACCATGTTGTTGCTTTGGGGCCCCAAAACAATCTGTGTCAATAGCTAAAACTGTATTTTTCTATCCATTCTTCATTCTGCTCAAAATTACTGGTCTTTCAATTGTAAACAAAGGGTGATTTATCATTGTGGGTAAAAGAAGTGGAATTAGCCCATTGTAAATTCAAGGTAATCTGTTTTTCCATTAGTAGCTTTGGTTCAACAGCTAATGAAGGCAGAAGCCAGTACATTTGAGAATAATTGTAAGGTGACATTTTAATGAGAACATAACTTTTGGGGAACTAAAGAAGGACATGAAGCCACAAACCCAACTATGGCATTGAAAGCTGGCCTTACTTTCTTTCATCTGGGTAAATAACTTCCAGAATGGTTTTATTTAAACATGTCTCAAACTGGCTGTTGTTTCCACACATAAAGAGCAGGGCAGTCCAATTCATTAAAGAGAAAGCAGTGGATTCTTTCCCTCTCCCAGCCCCCTTCAGGGCAGGTATGGCTGCTAAACAGTATTTCAAGTGTTGAGAAAAACATTCTTTCCTTGTGGCTGGACCTCAAGTATAATGTTTCTTGTGACCATTTTACTATAAATGATTCATTATGAAATTTTTGAGCTATACCCTTGAGAGAAAAAAAAAATCTGTTTATGCATACATCCAGATTGAAATGTACATAGATACACGTTCTTCCTATTTACAAGAGTGTGCTATGTGCATAAACTTTTGTCCTTAATCCACCTTCTATGACTTATTTAATCTGGAATTGGATTTCCCTTCAGTTTGTGACGTTAAATACCACATTGCTTAAAAAAAAAGTCTATATTTTTTTTTTATTTCTAGACATTGCTTTGTCTGTGTCCTTCTTCTTATTGTTTGCTTGTGAAAGTATTCTACAACTCATGCTATTTCCAGGTAGCCATTACCTTCTGCTGTCAAAACCTGCCATATTTCTGTAATTAATCTCTATTACAAAAGTACAGACATGGTTCTGGGGGAATAGAAAAAAAGAAAAGAGGACTTAAACAGAGGAGCTTTTGTTCCTCCACAGCACTGTAAAACAGATGGTGGGGCAGTACCCCCGAACAGGAGTGTGTCTCTGTCTGTTGCGTGCCTGGAGGGACTTCACTGTGAGCCTGGCGAGGATGCTGCTGTCTGCTGTCCAGTTTCTTCAGCCAGTGGTGGGCTTGGTCAGCAATGTCCTGCTGGAGCTGGGAAACATCACCATTTCTGTTCCAAACCAAGAGTTTCTAATTTCCAAATTCAAGGGCTAAAAGGTAAGTTTAAACTATTGATCAAAAACTGAACCTTGCTGTATTTTTATGTGTGAGGATTACTAGCTAGTGAAATCTGGAAACCCATGCAGGCTGGCACTGAAGCCCCATCAGGCCATCCTCAGTCCAGCAAGACCTCCTGTGATGACAAATGGCAAACCTCATTAATCCAGGGTGCTGGCTACTTTCCACCAACAGCCAAGCAGAAAGCAGATGCTGTGGGGCCAAGGGCCTTGCTTAGTGAGCACAGGCTGGGATAACTGCATGAGGTGTGAGACAGCGAGCGATCCAGCTCTGCACGTTGCTTGGACTGCTAATATAACATGATTGCTAGTAATATCAGCTGCCCAGGCTCAACAGCCCAGGAGGTGCTTTTCAGCTCTATGAAAACATCCTTATTATGGTTGTCCTTTTGAAAAAGGAGATACTTTTATTTTGTTTCAAGGAGTTAAAGGCCCAGATAGATTCCGAGAGCTCTGCCCTTTGTTGACACACAGCATTGCTCTGTGAAACGTGTGTCCTTTCTCAAGTCCAGCTCTAGCATAGCCAGCCTTGGTCCAGACAGAAGGTTGATCCTGCAAGCATAAGCCTCCAAAGTGGATGGTTATGCGTAAGTGGTGGTAGGCTCAAGACTCAGCCCAGTGACCCTGCATGCAATGAGGAGATTTCTACTGAGTTTAGTAAAAGACTTGAACAATGTTTTCAATAGTTGCTGTGTTTGAGCAGGCATAATCAGGACTGGATCTCTGTGATAAACTGGGCCTAAATCAGCAAGAACATTTTAAAATGCACATTTATGTGATACATATGTTTGCTTCTGAATGAAAGCTAGAGCAGAAAAAAATTAGTCACCTGCAGTGCTGAAAATTAAGTTTAGAAAGGCTTGTTGACTCAAATGTATCTTATTTTAAACAACAGTGTTAATCTTAAGGTTTCCAATTATAAGAAAGAAGAACAAGTGCAAATGTCTTTGTGAACATTATATTCAAATGTGAGTAATTGAGGAACTGAGAACATTCTGTCCCTCAGTGGAACTGTGTGAGCTTTATAGTATTTGCTTGAATTTAGATAGCATGGCAAACGGAATGCAGCTCACATTGCAGTTAGTGAGAACCATTATTTTCAAAATCAAAAGGGCAATTATGAATGAAGAAAAGAATAAAATTACACAGTGCCATTTTATTGTAGTATCAAAATAGAATCAATGAAGCAAAGTCAGAATTTGTAAGAAATCTGGATAGCTGTTATTTAGGTTGGCTGGATATTTGTAAGGGTGCCTGACAGAAATGGAGTTCCAGAAATGTTCTTGAAAATGTTATTTGCAAAGTGCAGTTCCTTGTACTGAGATTCGTACTATGATTTTTGCATATAGAAAGACAGTCTCTAAATTGATACGAACTTCTATGCCCTTCCAAATAATCACACAGCAAGAAACAACACAAGTAAAAGCTGAAAAAGTCCTGCTCAGCCCTGTAGTGTAGGTCACTTGTCAGAGGATGATTATTTCTTACCATATGGTCTCTGGCGTATTGTTCAGCCTAGTTTTGAATTCTCAAGTGTTGGTACTCACACTGTTTTCCTTGTAAGATAGCCTCAGAGTTCAGGTTAGCTATGGTGCAAGGCAAATGTCAGCATTTGTCTGCTTCGTCATGTAATGACAAAGGTTCCAAGGTACCCTATTTTGGGACAGAAATGCTCCATCATTGTAACTCCAAAATGTCAAGAATTTAAAAAATAATCTTTAGAGGACCCATTATTTTCTCTGCACACTCTAATTCAATGGCCATGCCATGCATATGCCCTCCTTGATTCACCTCCAGAGCTGTAGGTGGGAAGGAAAGACTGTTCTTTCTGTGGCGAACAGGGATAAATGTGGACTGATGGTCCTTCAATGACCAGCAAGGCTCAACACAAGCAAATTTTGCTAACAGATATGCAGGGCCTCTAATAGTTTGTTAGATCTTCCTTGCAGACACTTTTGTTTCTGATAGTCTCTGTGCTTTGAAGTTATGGGAAGAAATTGAACCTGATAATTGACTTTGAACAGAGGACTAGTGACTGTGCTGCTGCGGCTGGGGAAGCTGAGGATGAGGAAGGTTATGCTGCTCTACAGCTCTTGGGGCAAGGGAAACATTTTCAATTTTGATTTTAATTAACAGCACGCCAGTATAACTGGGAGAATCCTTGTGTAGTCTTGGAATTCCTTTTTGGAGAGAGGTTCAAGTGCAGGGACTCAGCCATGAGATCATTTATGTTAAATATCACACTCTGTAAGAAGCTACAGGACAAAATAAGTTATGGCTGTGAAAGCCAGCCTCTGACTATAGATAAACTAAGGAAAATCAAATCAGGAAAGCCAAAGTGACAAAGGTGACCTTGTGGGACTCCTCCAGAAGCTTTAACGAGGAAGCTACTCTCTACAATAACAAAAGGGTTTAAAAATGCAGCTAATATTTGAAATAAAGAGAAGAATGAAATTGTAGGGTTTTTTTAGGTTCTGAAGATTTCTCTTGGCCATAGGACCAGCTAAGGTTAAGGAAAGTTGTCCTGAGCATAAAACAAAACCTGTCACAGCTTGACTCATTATAGTCTCTGAGTGAAATATAAACTAGGCTCCAATGGGAGATTGTAGCTGCACTAAGAAGTGTTTAACAACTTGTTGTCTCCAGGATGCAGAACATCCATGAGACATCAAAACATGGTCCATAAAACAAATGCATTAAAAAAAATCTTCAAATACACACATTCCTACATATGCAAATAAGAAACACAATGTTGAAAAAAAAAAAAATTAACAAGAAGCTACCCAAAAGTATAGGTTAAAATTTATTTGGCTGTTATGAAGAGCAGTGAAGTGGCATTTCACAAAGACACGGTAAACCTTGGCTTAAAAAATTGAGAAATAATGTCTAAAGCAGCACACTTCTCCTTGGTGTGTGTCATCATGCATTTTTTAAGAAAAACTTATGAAGCTTGAAATGTCTTTTGCCTTTTCTCTTTCCTGACCAATATAGAAGCTACCTACTAAAAGAAATCATGAAGAAAATTCTTCATGGATTGAAGTGAAGCACTGGCTAAAATAAAACTGAGGAAAGCTTCAGTGACCAAAGAGCATTCAAGAATGATCAGAAAACTGAGGCAAGGAACAGCAATCAGTTCTGTTACTGTTGTCACTTCAATCTGCATGTCTCTTGCACTAACAGGGCTAGTGATAGTCTTGAAGTCTTCATATAAAAACTGAGTTGGGGTAGCCATGCTGACTAGACGTTCCCCAGAGGCCAAGGAAAGATGTAGTCTTGAATTCCTACTCTTCAGAGCGTGAGAGATGCAGGAAGTCAGGGCCCAAGGCATTACACTCCTGGACAGAGGGGATCTTTGTGACTGTCATTGCAAGAAGGGTCGAGAATTTCAAGGCTGAAAAATTAGAACTAGAATAAGATGCTGCAAGAAAGGATTCTTTACCTTCAGCTTTGTCCTGTCTCCAGCTGCTAGTACTGTAATTTTACTCTACTTCTGTGTACTTCAGGTATCTGTCTAATATTGAGAGGGACTGTTTTAATCCAAGCCCCTATGTCTCTTCCTCAGAAAGTTTCACACGGTGATTTAAGCACTTTGCTGTGTTCTTATTATCTAAAGGGAAAGCCAACTGAGCTTGAAATACATTTGGCCTGCATGAAAAAGAGAAAATAAAGAATTTGAAAGAGAAGATGTTATTGCTACTTATGTAATAACTGCCATCTTGGGCTAAAGCAAGTCTGCAAAATTTTCCCAAACAAAATATAGTGTCATTTCATATCAGTACTTACATCTCCTTGTGGCTTGAGGGGAGATATAGAAAAACTTTGAATATTTGCTTCATTCTCAGCCTTCCAACTGATGCACAGCACTGCAAAACTATCTGACAAGACAAGTTATCGTGTCACTCCGTTTACTGCAAGGATATGATAACTTTATACCTGCATTAAATTGCATTGCTTACCTGAATACAAAGATGAAAAGGTGTCAGGAAGTAATGCAACCAGTGATATCAATAAAATTCCACTGACATAATCACTCCATGCAAGAAAGTCTTCTGAAGCAAAGCTCTGTGGCAGAATCTATATCTGTATTAGCAAATAGCCCACTCCAAGAAGAATGGATCTGCAAAGTAAAGCAGTTGATGCCGTGGACCTGGTGTCTATCTGCATTTGAGTAGGTCTTACTCTGTCTTAGCTCTAACCTTCCGGCTTGGACTGAACACCCATGAGTGGCTGCAGTGCCCTAGGTGCTCCCCTGAAATGCATTTGCCAGTTTAGCCCTTCTGGGAAGAAATCAGCTTGTGCATAGTGCCTTGACTCCTCTCCACGATGTCAGCCAAGGCACTGCAGGTATAACTGGGAAACTTTTTTTCAGAACTGCATACCTGCCACAGACTAAAATGCTACTATAGATGCAGCCCATGTAGTGTGACCGGAAAAAACATTTGCAATTCAATTGATTTGAGTCACTGGACACGGGTGAACTTGATCAACTAATTGTGTTTGCTCTGTTGATGAGTGGTTTGTTGGTTGGTTGGGTGTGTGGGGTTGGTTTTTTTTTTTTCTTCTTCTCTTTCCTTTAAAAGCTTCTGGAATGAATAACTAAAGCAAAAATAATTCTGTGAGATAAATTACTGTGGTATGAACAGGGAATTCTTCTTCAGGCAAGAGATGTATTACTGTTTGCATATTTCCAATGGAATGAGAAGAGATTTGTTTCACTTCATCTATTGATGATTGAGTGGTTTGGTTCAGAGAATCTCTTAGAGCAAAAATGATGCCCAGTGAAGTATGAGATGAGACTGGCTAAGGAATAAGTGCCTATTTTTTCTACTTCACCTTCTTCCTTTATTGTTTAGAAAAATGAGGGTGGGGTACCATGCCTTACAATTCAATACCTGGTTTATCTTTATTGGGCCAACCTTCTAGCATTGTTTTATCAAATCAGAAATGGATCTGAGATACTTTTCAAATTGAAGGACTCAGTTGTTCGTTATGCTGCTGCCCATTCTGATATTTTTGGCCTTCTGAATCATGTAAACACAGATAAGATAGGAGGATCCAGACTGAAATTACCATTGTGGATGTAACAGATGGTTACAGGAACATTGAATGAACTGCCATTTGTTGCTGACTGCAAAATGGAAACTTGTCAACAACAGCAGATTCACCTCCAGGTTTGAAGACCACTTGGAGACTAATTTCAACCTGGGCAGATTAATCTGAACAGACAAGACACACCTCTGTATATGAATCCGCATAAAAATAGTCACCCTTTAAGGTGCAATGACCAAATTGTACATATTTTAAAGATTCAGGGTATTAAAATGTTACCTAACTAAGCCTGGATAACCCTCAAGTACCAAGTACTTGTACACAGATCAAGATCTCGGAGATACTGTCACTGGCTGCCTTTATGTTGCTTCTGTAGAAAGTTTAATCACAAGTCATGTTAGAGTTGCATGATGTAGATGGGTTGTTGCTGATGAATGTTTCTTCTATAAAGTCTGGGCCAGGATTTGGAACTGAATGAGTTTATGTTACTGTACAACAAAGCTTGGGGAACAGTGGGATTTGTGAGTCCTGCTCCATGAGGCTGTATAAGTCTACACATGGGTTTGGGTTCTCTATGGTCGCTCAGTTAAATTCAACAGCCTTCCAATATGTGTTTATATTCAAACTCTGATCAGATGCCCTTTGCACAATTCCCTACTTCATGAAAATTGAAATGCTTACAAATTCCTAAACACCACCACGAACATATGTAATTATAAGTTTTAATACACACTTGCATACACGCATATGCCTCAGGTTATTTGTAATTGCTGATGAAAACCATCTGATTTTAACAAATCATTTGAAATCCACCACCAAAATGACAGCTATTTAGTCTCCTCATCACAAAAGCTACTGTCTGGATTGGCTCAATGTAGCAGTCTCAACAAATAGGCAGAATATTTTAAGCATGGATTGAACAATACAGCCAGCCTTAAGGTGGTGGTTTCAGATCATGGCTAAGGCAGCATACGTACATCTGGGAGTGCAAAGAATTTGCATCTTAAAGTTAGGATAGAAGGCATGACGTAGTAGTCAAACACAGTTTTTGACTCAAGCTTTTCTGAAACAAATATATGCATATGTTGTTTGAAAATGGAGTTGCTATGGTAATTTGTTATTTACCAGAGAGTAGTAATTGAACAATTTCTTTTTTTCTTAACTGGTTTATGAACAAGTCACACCTGTTCCTGAGTGGGTTTAAATTACTCACCCTTCTTTTCTATGCCAAACTTTTCATGTTCAATTGCTTTGCTATTTCAGATTCCATACACTCACTGATGACTGATGCCACTTCTCATCTGCAAAAGTCATTTTTTCTAGCTGAGGTATTAAAGGATAAAAAGAATGATTATTTTTTATTCAGAACCTTTACCTATAAATTGATAAAACCCATGCATTGATCATGTCTTTATATGCACATAAAATGTATGCCAATAGGTATATGTATATACATATATGTAGTTCATTGAAACTCAGGTAAGCAGTACTCTTTATTACATTGCAGAGATTTAATATTCATCAGTTTTACCTCTGCTCATGCCAAAAGACTTCTCTGAACATATGAGTAATTTTATCCAGAGAAGAGAGTGTATCCAAAAGGAATTGTTTCCCATATTAATCGATTTTCAGCTTTGCACAGTGTGGTGTGCATTAAGCCAGCTGAAAAAAAACACATACAGGTAAATGCCATATCTACTGAATTACAGCAGCTTGGAAGCTTCCTCTGTCATTTAATGCATACGCAAATCTCAGTGGGGTTTTTTTTGTTGTTGTTTTGTTTTTGCTTTTTTGTTTGGTTGGTTGGTTTTGGGTTGTTTTGTTGTTTTGTTGATTTTTGTTGTTGCCCTTTTTTTTTTTGTTTTTTTTTAGGACACCCCCCTCCCAATAAGCTACACAGTGAAAAATCAGCTTGCTTTGTAGCAAATCTCTTAGTAGGTTATAAGCGTCCATTAGTATCACTTGCCAGAAGGGAGGAATGAGATCAGCAAATCATGGGCATAGTATGATTTGATCCTACCACAAATTCAATTAGATCAAAGCTTACTAGCTCCAAATGCCCATTTTTAATTTTATAGTAATGCCTCTGGGCAAAGAAGTGGGTGCCATGGCAGACATGTTCTGTGACGATAACTGAGACATTTAAGACTCAGAATATTCCTGATTTTTAGACCTATAATGTCAGCTTTAAGGATTTTTAATTAACACCTTCTGCATGCATTATATATGCTTCTTTCAGCCAACAAAGATTTTCTTTTTTTTTTCTCTTGAATTCTCTGAAAAGAGTTTTGCTTCGGGTCTTTTATCACTATCAAGAAATAATAGCAACCACCACATTAAAAAGAAATTACCCGACAAAATGAAAGATTTGCTTGGCTGAGAACATGAGAGAACGTGTACAGTTGTGGGTTAGCTCTTACTTACTATTAATTATATTGCTGTATTCTTCGGACGAGGAAACAAGATATTTTAGCTGAGATGATGGGGGATTGTAGGGGCCTGAAGGTTGTGGTGAGGGTGTGGACAAATGTAGAACTCCCTCCAGAGACACTGTGAGCAGCTTCTAACCTATGCATTTAAATATTAAACACATCACAGGCAAATGTATCTATACGTACAGAAATTGGTACTCCTGACTAGCATGGTCCCAGGTCTCTCACAAACCGATGATGGCTGATATGTTCTTCCCTACCCAACCCACTGCCCTGCATTGGAGAGCTAATCACTATGTAGACTTTCAGTTGGTTACTATGAAGCTCCCCTTTCAGATTAAGAGTGTGCTGGGGAGTAGTTTTGCTACAGCCCTGTCCTGTTTTTTTGTTAGTGGATTAGAGAACTGTGTAAACAAAACCATTGCTTGTTCACATACCAAACTGCCCTGGTTCACAGGGCATCACACTGGTTAAAGCTATCAGCCTCTAGAGAACATAACAGGTTCTCCAAGGAAAAGCAATTTCCTCTATAGGCACTCAAGAAGGATTCATTGACTGCCAAGAAAAAATACCATTTCCTTCTTATGTGTCTCCACCTCCTCTTCCCCTGCTCTTTCTTTCACAGATACTGCTTTCCTTCCTCTTGGTCTCATGTCCTCTTTCTTTTTACCTGCTTCTTTGCTTTTCAGCCTCAAAACATGGGAAGCCCCATGGTGTGTCCTCCTTAATAACATTTGAACCTTTTTTTTTCTCTGATTTCTTTGCAGCACAGCCCTCTTCTTGCTCTTCCTGACCACTCTGCGTTACTATGGAAAATGCGTATCTCAGGCCTTCCTTACTTCTTCTTTCATCATTCTTGCTCCTCTTTCTCCCTCTTCATCATCCCAGAAACTTCAGGTTTTATGTGTCCTTTGTGGGACTTCAAAGGTGTTTGAAATGAGTAAACAAATCTGAAATTTGATGCATTTCTTTGTACATGTCATAGATTCCCTAATGACCTTCCCTAAATCCTCTTCCCTGCTCCCAGCCAGTGAAGTTTTAGTCCCTTGCCAGTGTGGCCTATGGATGATTTGAGAGACTGGTTGTTAATTAACATGTTGGTAGAACCAAAAAGCTGACAAATAGCTTAACAATTCAGGACTAAACGTTATTGATTAATCATGCAAATTACTTCATATTACTCACTGTGCTCTGCTGAATTTTGCTGTGGCAATGCCTCAGTGTCTTGGGGGCATTGCCATGATAGGTATTAAAAAGTCCCTGTTTTGGACTGGTGGTGTAGTTTGCAGGATTTATATGGCTTCAGTATGAATGAATTCCTTGTGCACTTCATTGCAAGATTAAGATCGCACAGTCTTATGATCCTATTCCTGCATAATGTGTACTAGGGGAGAGACCCATGATGTCTACCTCTGTGCCTGCAGTGTTAAGGCAGATGGTTTATTTGTAGCTCCAGAGAATCTCTTATTGTTTATAACAACATGATCTTGGTGACTAAATAGATGAAAAAACAATCTTTGCTTCAAGTCAGTGCTTGGAATTTACAAGTTAAGATGGATAGATTGGCACAGCTCCTTCTCGACACAGGGAGCGCTCAGCAGGAGGAGGACACTGGAGCAATGGTGAAGGTTTGTTATGTTTCATGCAATGCCGGGTGCTTCAGCTTAGCCACACTGAAACTCTTTCTTAATTGGTATCAGCACTCTCCAAACTTTAAAAGAAACAGCTTCCTCAGTCCTCCTGACTTTACTCTATTATAAAACAGCTGTTCTCCTCAGATGCTTTCAGCTCCTTATAAAACACTGCTGAACTTTCTAACCCCCCAAGGAAGTGTGCTTTGAGTGCCTGCCTTGTGGCCAATGTCTCCTTCCACCTCAACTGCCCTTAACAGTGGGTTTTGGGGAAAGCTTTGTCTAACGGCAGCCTTCTGGAAGGACCCAGAATCAGCCAGGCTCTTTCAGGTACCTTTCCCTCTAGGAACTATTAATCTATTTATATCCTGAAAGGCTGGGCTTTGTACCTTTGTTTTTGATGTTTCTCTTCAAACTGACAAATATGAACACTGAAATAACCCAAAATCTTGGGGTTGAAAAGAAATCCAAACCAGCCTGGCAAAGCAGGCTCAAAGATTCATAATTTTTAATACCTGCAAGAGATATTGTCATCATATCCTCCACCTGTACAATGCAGGCCCATGACAGAGACTTACCTCGTGATTGAGCTAGAATGTATTTTTCAAAGGTGTCCATGCTTGATTTAATGACTTCAAGTGATGGCAAATATAACACGTTGCTTGATAGATTGTTCCCATAGTTCTGTATTTACAATTCTGATCATCTGTAGCGTCAAACAGTGACAATGTAAGAGATGTCACTATCAGAAATACTCTTCCCCTGTTACTATTTATGGACTGATGAAATCATTACATGAGAACTATATTTCTGGATTCAAGCCTTCACTTAGTTACTGACTTACTGAAAAAAATTAAGTATGTGTAGAGCCATCCCTTCAAAAGAGTTTTCTGTGGGTGGAGAAAGGGCATTCATTTCACAACTGTAGTGGTACACATTTGTTAAACCAAAACTTGAATACAGAAGCAGCCCATTTCAGATGTGAGCCTGGCTTGGAAAAATTTTATCCCCTTTGTTCCTCTTCAATCCTGCTCCAAAACCAAGGCAACATTGACACAGCTACAGCTTCAATGCAAAGGCCCACTTTTGTCCCATCTGTGTGGGAGAAGTGGTGCAGAAGGACCTGAGCCCATCCATAGCTGCCTGCAAGGAGAGCTTGGGCAAGCCACTCACCAGACAGGCTGATGTTGGGGTACAGAAAGGATGGCATTGAGCACAGCGCTCTAGCCTGGGCTCCCCATCACACTTGCTGAGCTGGTGCTGGAGGCCGATGAGGAAAGCTGGTGGCTCAGATAGATGATGACCTCTCTGCACTCTGCTGTGGGTCCCCTGCCTGCATTGCAGTGACTTTGTTAACCAGCATGACTAATGCTGCAATTACACACTGGAATTTATAGGCATTGTGAACAGCCACCTGACAATGTGAATTTCTCTCTTGAAAATCTAGTTTTGCTGGTGTTTTACAGGTGATAAACTGGAATTTTTCTTTCTAGGTGCTTACCCTGTACATTTTGGTCAGTCTAAGACAAAATATAAGGCACAGATGAAGACTACAAATTGCTTCTAGTTTTGTATGAATTTGCCAGATGTCAACGTGAGTCCATCTTGACCAATAATGCTTTTAACATTTACTTTAGTCCTGGAAATACCAGCTTCCAGCAGAGACATAAAACAGCCGTGACCATTCCATTTGACCTATATAACATTCCCCCTGCAGTTTCATTTCCATGCTGTCTTCAGGAGCTGCTTAGTATTAATGGGCATTGGTACATTGACTGTCTTTTATTGATGGAAAAAATCAGTATTTTTAAAAATGTAATGTTAGTAAAAAATTGTGAAATCCTAACTGGAGAAAAGTATGTAGTTTATAACAAGTTATTAATTATAATGGGTTGTTATATAGCATACCTGGTGTAGTTAAAGGGCTTTCATTAGCACAGAAGTCAGTCGCTTCTGATGTAAATGGGAGTTTTACTATTGACTCCAGTGGAGCTAGGACTTCAACCACCATTTCAAGGGTTTTATTATAGAAGGAGGTTTACTGAGCAATTTTACAATCTTGAGGGAAGAAAATCTGTTCAACTTCCTGTCTTATTTTTACGCCTGTAGCTCAGAAGCAAGACCCAGACAAAATCTATAAAAAACAAATTTATAGGCAATGGAAAATGCACCAAGCTGAACTTAGCTTGCCTGTGTTTGATCAGCTGTTCCTGTGACTGTGCATGCACTGTCTTTTCACAGTGATTGCATGGTCAGCCTGCCATAAATGATCTGTACCAGCAGAAAATGTAGAGGAGACTCTTTTTTGCTTGAAATATCAGTAACACTATGCAATGTCATATTTAAAAAAACACATGATACTTTACAGGCTATGCATATTCACAGCAAAGTGGTTGAGTTCTTTTGGCTATTTTTTGACCAGCCTGAACACAGGGGGATCAAACTTCCAATCATTGTGTTGTTATGTTACTTGGATGAAAGCAAGCATGAAAGGAAAGGGGAGCAAAATGTTTAATGAACTCGCAGTGTGCAAAAGGAGAAACAAGTACAGAATGAGCACAGCAGAAGAAAGGCATTCAGAAAGGAAACTAATGAAATATTAAGTGCCTGTAAATAGCCAGTGAAACCTGTGTTGTGTAAGGCAGCATTACTATTAGGCTAACCCTTGAATGTAGACACATCTGCAAAGAATTCACCAAAAGCCTGAGTATAATTCTCCTCTGTCATTAGATGACTTTTAAAACAACTGGTTTATGTCATTCTTTGATGCTGCTGCATGAAACATAAAGCATGCTTTACGTATGATAATACCTTGTGCCAACTATCCTACTGTTTTTTTTTTTTTCCCCTGGACATAGGGTTATGAGGTGTTTCATGATGACTGAGGTATAACACAGGCTAAATAAATATGTAAGATCATTTTTCCTTTCCCCCCGGATACAGATTTACATGTTGCAAAATAAATTGCTGGATCCTGCACATTCTTCCTAGAAGTTTATGCTGTGGGTGCTAACACAATACAGTTTTTGTTGGACTACCTATTCAATATGCCTTCTTGGATGAAAAATTATTTTCTAGCCATACTTTTTTCTACAGATTGGTTATGGACATTCATATGAATTGCCTTATTTTCCTGTAGTCAAGTAAATTTGTGGTACAGATCCTGCTGGAATAGGATATGACCTCTAAGTCTGAAAATGAAGGAAAAAAAGGTCTCTAAGTGGAGAAAGATTATATTTTTGTTTCCCCTTTTGAGCTAGCAGGATCTCTAAATATGAGGAACAATACTAGGTTTTTAGAATGGTTTCTGTGTTTTACTCAGGGGGACAAACTTCTAAAGTCATAGATCAGGGAATCCAAGACAACGGATATCAAAAAGGAAGGGTTGAAGAGTCCAATAGCAATGCCAGGACACTCACTACTTGTACAAGTTTGGCAGCAGGTGCTGATCCCCAGGGTGTCCTGGATGTGTGTGCTTATGAGAGGCCACAGAAACTCTGCCAGAGAGGCACATCTGGTCAGGGAACAGAAGGGGTAGACAGACACTGCTTCCCACCATTGCTCAGAGAGAACTCTGAGCTTCAGTGTTTTATTTTACCTTTTGCTCTCCAGCAGTGGAAGTGCCCAGGTAACCCCCACCTGCTGTGCAGGCAGAGCTCATGGACTGCAGCCCAGAGATCATGTCCAAGGAAACGAATGTTTTGGAAAATGCATGACTCTATAAGCATGATGTTCTGAGATTTACCTTGCCAGACAATTTCACTGAAAGCCAGCTGAGTAAGAGTAGCTTCTTTTGAGCCTGAGACATGAAACAATGGCTGCCAGTGACTCATAGTAGGCATTTAATTTTGCTTGGTTTCCTTCAGGATGGGAGAAGCCTTCTCTTTTATAAACTACACAGTAGGTGCACCTGAAATGATTTTCTTCTTGAGAAATTGCTCTGAGGATATTGTTTATAATCTGCTGACCTTTAAGTGGCCTTCTCGTTCCATTACCGTGGTTCTTGGGTATTTAAAGCCTCAGGTCATTTTCACTTTTAATTGTGCTTTATTTTCTTCATTGTTGCAGAATGTTTCAGTGCAACTAGAAGGGAGTCTTATACTCTTTCCTTAATGGAATGAATTTGGGTCATAACAATATGAACAATTATCCTGGACTATTTTATTAATCTTAGTCTTGTCTCATTTTTAAGTTTTGACATCTAATTCGAAGGCAGCTGTATGCAGAGTTTATTGCAGGTTAGCAGGGGAAAGTGCTTTCTGCTGCTGTGAGTGGAAGTGAGATGAGGAAATATGAGGTGGAGAGAATTTAATGCCATTAAAATTTAGAAATAATTGCATGGTTCATATAGTTGTATCAGAGTCAAGTGAAATTAATAAAGCCATGGTTCTATCTAGCGTTTAATCCCGATGCACATACAAGCTTGTTGAACAAAGCATCAGTTTGCATTCCTTTCTTTCAAAGATTTAGTAATTAGACTCTAGTGGTAAAGTACTAGCCCTTAGTACATACGAAATCACGCATCTTTCAATTAACAAATGTGATTATGAAACACATAAAACTCATGTTAGTAACTTCAAATGCTCTTTCTGTAATACTCTGGCAGAGCTGTAAGATGCCAATCAGCTTACTAGCTGTGAGCTTTCAACATGAAAAGTGGCTGAGGCTTATTTTTAATTCTGATTGTTCTTGTTTTCTCCTGCTCCATCCTAAATCTGTCTTTCTCTTCTTGCATCCTTTTTCCGCTATTTCTTCTCCCACTCTGTCCTTATTCAGCTTCTATGTGCTTCTAGCACATTGTTCCCTATTTTAATTTTAAATGTTAACTTTTTTCAATTACAGGTTTTTTCCCATTTCAGGCAATATGAAAACTGCACAAAGGGATTTTACACTAGAGGAAAAATTAGGTGCCTGAAAGTCACCAAAGTCCAAAGTTTCAGTCTAAACCCACCTGTCTACATGCCACTAACCTCTAGGGATAACTGAGCTGCGCTTTGAAAGTTCCCCTTTATGCTAAAATTTTCCCCGGTCCGAGCAGTTTATAGCCATTCAGTAGTGCCTTAACAGATGACAGCCCAGAAACTAAGAATACTTTTCCCTGCGAGCCCTTAGGGAATTCCATCAATGTTCTCCAATAACATACAGTGTATGCTGCAAAGATTTGTTTCCTCACCAAATGCAGTTGTGGCTACTTTCTTTTAATATACACTTAATGGCTTAGTGCTTAAATGTACTAGGTTAAATACAGGGAGGTGCCTAAGAAGTAGGAGATCTCATTCCTTCCTCAGCATCAGTAGTTTAACACCTTTATCTCCTGTGTCTCAGAAGAGTACCCAAGCAAACAGAGGCAAAGGATAAGGAGAAAAAATTGTGTTCCCAAATTAATTTGTGCATTGTATTTGAGGACTGTGGAATAAAAACCGAAGTCCCATATTTTCTCCTTCCTATTCCCTTCCTTTTCCTTTCCTGAAGAGAAACTTTGCCAAGTTCCTTCTCATGGTCCCTTTCTGGCCTCATTCCTGCCTGCAGTGAGGAGGAGCTCCTGTAGGATGTAATCTCTCCTCCTCCCTTTCTGCCATCAGTAGGAAATTATCTTGGGAGAAGGAGAGGGAGGCAAAGGAAAGAAGTGACCACAGGAATCCCATTTCACATCTGATGTGTGTGAGAGGGTGTATACACCTGGATCTTACTCTGATCATGTCAAGGCTGTGGCAAGTCCTGAGCCCTGGGCACTGAATCCCATGATTACATCACAGTCTGAGGCAAACACCCAGATCTGGGTTGTAGGCAGAGGAAGGCCTATGGTTCCAGTTATGCCTCTCAGTTGTAGTCCAATACTCTGAGCATATTTACACCATTGCTGGGCCTTCATGCTGCTAAGAAATGCTGTGTACTTAGAGAATTGGGGATTAACAGTAATTTTAATGTCTGGTGGTGGTCTAAGAAAAATGGCAAAGTTAGTTTTGTTTGCAGAACTAACACTTTCTACCAAATCTGCTATGAGGGTTGGAAAAACATGATGTGCTTTTGTGTGCACAAGCATCCCTGGAAGAGAAGCAGCAAATTGCAAAGCTCTGTGAGTTGCAAGGACCATGCAGCATCTACCTGAGATCCAGTCTAGTCCAGCTGATGAAGAATGTAAGTGGTGGTGGGATTCACCTCACTTAATGGTAGACATCCAGTGTAGTTTTTATGTCTGAGATAAGTTTGTGTAGATGCCCTTTGAACTGATGGAAAATCAGTTCTAGCTGTTAGATTTAAATTAATTGCTCTGCAGAGCTTCCCATTCCCTTCATGTCCTATGAAGGGAACATAAACAACTAGGTCACGTTAGATCATACTCTTAAATGTCTACCTTTGATCCAACAAATCTCTGCCAATGCATTTTACTTGCAGGCGGATCATGTGGTGGTTGGCAAGCTGAACTTGTGTGGTAAATAGGCCAGACGACAGATTTTGCCAGGAATCAAGCGAGGATTGAGGGGCTCAAGTCTAATCCTGAAATGCTAAGCGTCTCATACTCTCACTAAGAGAAGTTAAGAACACTCATTCAATACAGGAAGTGCTTGTTATCAGCAAATGCGTATGCTCCATGGGAAGCTCTTGTAAAATATTTACATAGTTTAGTGTGATAATATAGTACCTCATGCTGGAAACAGGTTAATGCTTTAAATTCATGAACTTCAAAAAGACCAAGAGTGGCAAAGGAATTATTTGACCACTGTGTGTTGAGGGATATATTAGCTGAACAGGCATATGACTGAATGCCAGTATTAGGATCACAGAAATTGCCAGGCTGAGTCAAACCAGTGGTGTGTGAAGATTTGTACTATGGAAGATGGGAAACCATTGAAGACAACTGTGGACAGTTAAAGCTTGTCAAGGGTGGTAGTTTCTGTCTAAGCACAAGTATTTTGCTAAATAATATCCTGAAACATGAGGATTCACAGCTAAAGTAATGTTTATTTTGTATTTAATTTAGCTCTGTAGGGTCTCATGCTTTCTTGGCAACCGTCAGATACTTTTGGTCCTCCTAAATTATTGGTGTCACTGATTACATCTATACTAGTAAGTAAAACAGATGCAGACCCTTTGTCTGCCTGAGGGTAAGTGATGTGGCACATCTCACATTGCAGGAAGGCCAGGAAACTATCTCCATCCCTGGGACTGATGACATGAACTGCCTTGCATTTTCACTCCCACTATGCAGTGGAGTGTGTCTACCATATGGTGTCTTGGCCCAGTATTTCCTTAGGGGTCCAAAAGGTGGTCTTAGGACATAAGAATATTATTTTCCTGTGGTGTCGTGGTTTTTGTTGTTGTTGTTGTTGTTGTTGTTTTGTTTTTCTTTTTTCTTTTCCTACTCAAAGTATCTGGAATGATGTCAGCAAACTGTCAGAGTCTGTGGGAGTGGCATTTTAACAACACGAAACTGTGGACATATATTTCATGGCCTGGAGTGGATAGGGGAATATCTGATCCTCTGAGGATATCATTTGAGGGCAGAAAGAGAGCAACTGGTGCACTGTTGTCCATGGAAAAACAGCTGCATTGCCCAAAGGGAACTACTCCCAAATAATTGCTTTGCAAGAAAGGAAGTTGGAGCTGCTGAGAGAGCATAAGACAGAAGATAACATTTAAACCATGGGAATGCCTGGAGGTCTAGTGTATGAGCTAACTCCCTGGTCCTCTTTTTTTTCTTAGCAGTATAGAATTTCTCAGAGACACCTTGCAGTAGTGAATTCCGAAGTCAGTTATGTTCTACCAAAAAACACATTCCCTTGTAGCAGCTAGATACTTGCTGATTCCATTGAACCTTCATTTCCTCTTGTGTAATGAGGAGATAAAGCAGTGCACATAGTCTACTCCTCACAACATTTGTTGGTCTATACACCTTGACCATCTCCCCCCTTAATGCAAAACAGCTGTTGGGATTTTAGTCTGAAAAACAAATTGTGCAGAAAATATCTCTCTGTTATGTACACATGGGCGTCCAGCAAATAGAAGTGTCTGTCTTCTAGGTATTACTGGATTAGAAATCATAAATGGTGATTTCTTTTTTTAGTGGCTTCTGATATAAAAATATTTCTAGTTTCCTGATTACTTCCATTCTTCATGTATTAATTTTGTGAACTACTTTGAACTCAACAAGATCTCCCAAAGTGGCTACCCAAAGTAGACCCCTAGCTTCATGTTGAAGCATGCAGTCCAGTTTTCATAGGTACAAACACATGCCACTCCTGTGCTATTTGGGATGTTTGGCACTAATGGAACATAGGACACTCTGGTTTGTATGCTCCCATATGAAGCTGAATGTTGAGCTTTGAAATTCCAAACTGGAAACTACAGACCCAAAGTGATTTGGCTTTTGAATCACCTCAGACCTTGTTTTATTCACTGAAACAATAAACCCTACTATCTTTGTTATATACACCCTCCCCAGTGCCTTTTTAGTAATTCTTGTAAAAAATCCGTAGAAAATGAGACAGCAGCTGTTCAAATGCAGTGCAGTGTTGGACTAAGGTGTATCTGTGATAGACCTGACAGAAACCTTAACCTACTTTCAAGTACATTATTTCCTGAGATCTTCTTAATGACTTAAATGATCTTGTCTTTTAAAAAGTCTGCTTTTATATTATTGTAGAACCCCCTTACATATTGTCCTCTATCATTCAGTGTGGTTATGCCCTCATCTTAGATTACACACAGTCCTGTTCTTTAGGAAACTGGGAAGGAATATCTGTTAAGGGTCTGTGAGTGATAAGATACCCCAATGCAATATACCAGATATTGTGTGCTCCAGGAAATAGTTAATTTTCAGTTCTGATTTGCATTTGTTAATAAAATTGATCTATTTATGTAATCAGCATAATCACTGGCATCACTGGTGCTACATAGTCAAGTTGCTGTTGTTTGAGGGAACAGTAATGTTTCCCCCCACCTCCTTTACTGATTTATGGTTCTTATATCTGAAGTTAAGATTGAATTGCAAGTGCCTCAGAACTGAGCCCAAGATCCAAGAACTGCTTTTGTGAATTAGCTAGGACACTTGTTTATTAAAAAATAATAAATTCCTAATCTATTTTTGAATATTAATTCTTCATTTACATTAATTTTTGTTAAAATTTGCATTTGCATAGTCGTTTTGCATTGAAATCCTTTCTAAAAATACTTAAAAGGGGGAAGGAAAATCATAAGAATTGCAAGAATAATAAGAATAGTCAGATTTAGAGTATTTTAAAATAAGAGTAAATGAATAATTACTTTAGGAATTATGAGATGTTTAGGCAAGGAAAGGCAGGAAAGGCAAAGAAAAGGCAAGTCAAGGCAAGGCAAGGAAAGGAGTGTGAAAGCAGAAAAGCCCCAAATATTCTGTGATCTGGGACTTCATACTCTACATTGTAGTCCACTCCATGGTGATAACACAAAGCATTCAAAAGATGAAATTCAGTGATGGGAAGAATACCAGAGGAACTTAGTGTAACTGCTGGCCCCCACTGTGCCTTCTTGCAAAGAGCATGGCGAGGTTTTATGAAGAACTGAGTAAGTCAGTCCAGTTTAAGGCAAGACTGCAATAACACAGAGAAAAACCCCATATCCTTTGTCTTACATTTAAACTGTCATTTTGGTAATCTCAGTTAGAGTGGGAACAGCTAACAAGAGCTGGACAGGAGTTTTAAGGGAAAACCTTTTCCAGTGAAAAATGCAGTCTGACAACACAACACAGAAATATTTTACACTTTCATGTCCAGAAAATCTACTAGTTTTATCTTTGTTTCCTGCTCAATTACTCATGTAGCTTTTACAAAGGTAGCGCTATATAATTGCTTCTGTGTGTAAAAACCACAGAATCGATGCTAGGTTTTTAGTGTCTTCTGAAATTACCTGTTTACATTACTTTCCTTTTAGTTTTATCTGTGATGTGAGATGATATGCATTGAATAACTTGGTAACAGTGCATCAGTGCAGTGTTTATAATCTGTGAAGATCCGTATTTGTCTAATCTCAGCTAAAGATTTTTACCTCCCAGATAATAAAATGTTCACAGAATTTAACTGACCCGTGTCTGATCCCTTATTGAACTGGTGGTGGCCTAGGGCTTGTAGCTGAGCTTAAGATACAACTATGTGTATTCAAACTATGTCACTTTATGACCCACCTAAAAATCTTATTTCAGATGTAGGTCTATGGAATGATGATGCCAAGGCTATATAACCTACTTACTGTAGTTTTGAGAACTCAGATGGCATAGCAATTGTCCCAAAGCTCTCAAGAACCATGAAGTATTTGCATTTCTTTGGGGATTTTTTTTCCTGAAGGACAAATAGCAGTTGGCAAAGCAGTAAGCCTCAAAAACTAATTTAATTTAAAAGCATATATACAGATACAGATAAACACACTTCAACATGAACTGTAAGTGTGGATCTCAAGGTGCAATGGTAGTAGGAAAATCGGTGTTTTCAGAAATTCTTTTGAAGTACATGATTAAATACTAATGAGGGAAATAAAAGAGGATCACCTCATCTTTATTGTTGAATGATGTGGCTGTATTTGTGTCAATCCTGCTTACTGGAGAATGTAATACTAGAAAACTTGTATTCCCTAACTCCATGTGAATCAGAACTAAAAGATACAGAAGGCTGCATTTCAATGAGATGCTGATTTCTCTGCCCTTTGATGAATTAAATGATTTTGAAGACATGCAATGTATCTCTTCTATTTCATAAGCACTTTCTACAGAGAGACTCTCAAAAGTCTTATTACCTTTTCTTCAAAAATGTGATATATTTTGCATTGAAAATCCAATTTATTGCTAAGAAACCCTCAGAAGAACAGACACTGTTCACCTCTAGTTGTATTTGTTGGTGCTTTAGAGGTTAGCTCAGGCTCATAATAAGCATTATCATCCCATCCATTAATAAATGTCTCCAGGACCAAGACAGCAGAAATGCTTTGCCCATCAGAGCGTATTACAGACCTGATACTGCACTCTGACTACAATACCTTGTCTTTCTTGGAAGCTACATCAAAATAAAAGAAGAGAAATTAGTGCTTGAGGCCTAGAAAGGAAAGTGTTTTGATATGTAAAATACTATAGAATATAGGTAGGCATCTTGACCAAACTATTTGTTACTGTAGACATTTCTGTGTAATTTTAAGAGTCTTATGATTATGCTCGTGTTTGTTTTGTTTTTTTTTTTTTTTTTTTTTTTTGGGGGGGGGGGGTGTTTTTGGTGGTCAGGGGGGGGGGCCGTGTTTTTTTTCTGCTTTTTAGGTCAAGGTAATTTTCCTACTTCGCCAG
>JAAGNO010024298.1:6004-31632 GCA_033439905.1 Ceryle rudis
TTTTTTTTAATTTTTTTTTTACTGGGAAGTGTAATTGTTTTTTTTTGTGTTTTTTTTTTTTTTTTAGGAATTTTTTTTTTTTGGTTTGGTTTTTTTTTTTTTTTCCCCCCCCCCCCCCCCTTATTTGGATCATTGGATTTTAAGAGGAGGGCTTAAGAATGGTGTTGTTAATAGTAAAATATGTGCCTGGCTTCTGGTGGTACAGATTCCTCTGGTCTGTCTTGGGCGCAGGCCTCACTCTGATCTTGGGTGTGCTGCACATCTAATATCTCTGAGGTAGACTTTGGTGATCTGTGTGTGGGTGACTTAGATAATCCCTGCTCCAGTCATCTGCTGGTGATGCCTGCAGAATTAAATTTGTATTCCCTCTTCAAGTTCTGCAGCTCTGAGCCTTGCATATCAATTGAAACAAAATCAAATTAAATTTGTTTCTACAGCAGATTGGGAAGCGCGGTGACTGAAGAGGTAGCGCGTTTGCTTTTCCTGCAGGTGCTGTAGAGAAGGAAGGGCAAGTGAGCCTTGGGAATGTATTGCAGAAGAGGGTGGGTATCTGGTGCTGGTGATTTCTTGAATTAAGCATGATAGGAAAGAGAAGAGCTGCTATCTTCGATGTCTGTGTGCGTCACTTCCACTAAGTATTGAATAGGGGTAATGCTTACTTGTCTTCTTAGGACATCACAGATCCAAGGAGCAAGTTGCCTGACATCATGCAAGACTGATGACTGAGAACAGGTCTTGATTAAGCAGATGCTCAAAAGAGCTTAGTGGTTCTTGGACTGAATCAGTGCAGTGTGCTGGTCCAGTGATAAAGGAGCTCCCATCACAGTGGCTGAAATAGTGGGACTCTAAATCCAGATTAATTTCTGATGGCTAGGACTTATTTTCCACCCATAATTCTTTAGAATTTGTGGAAGTTCTTATACAGTAGTAGGGAAATTCTGAAAAGATCTGGAGATGGAGAGAACTATGTTTTGTTTTGGATTAGGTGTGTTGAATGAGTTTTATACTGTTAACTGAATCTGATGTTATGTTTACCCAAGTCTGGTAAGCATATTGTTCTAACATCAGTCAAATGAAAGAAGCTTGTTTTTCTGTAGATTTAAATCCTGTTTGCCCATTAGTTTCTCTTCCGTTGCTCCTTAGCACCTCTTCCATTCCTCCTTCCTCTGCAGTAGCCCCAGCTTTTCACACATCACCTTAATTCTGCTTTTTCCAGAGCTGTGTGGATATTGATTGCCCAGCAGGTTTCTGTGAGAAGTACACATCACAGCTTGCTTTTCCCTCGGAGGACAGTTGCATGGATTTGTTTTTATGATGCAGATACTAATTTGCATGAATGTTTTTTTTTTTTTTTTTAGAAGATGAGCATAAAGTAGTAAACAATATGATCCCATAATCTTCACTTCTGTAGGAGATGAGATTATAGATACAACACTTGAAAAGTGATAGTAATTGAGCAGTTACCATTCCCTAAGCGCTCTTCTTATTTGTGTTACTGAGGCTGTGAATACTGAATTTTTTTTGTAGGGTGGACACACAAAAGTTACATGGTTAAAATATACCCAGCAACCAATCACGTCAATGGAATTTTTTATTCCTTATCTGCACTGTGATGCAGATAAATGAACATTTAATAGGAATTGAGTTTGTGTAGGAGGAAAGTTCCCTCTTTGCCTATATATATATTTTTTTTTTTCATTTATCTAACAGTCTTTTTGAAATTGCATGTTCTTTTGCAATAGTGTAGGAATACATGCCATAGCTTGTTTCTGAGACTTGTGCTTTGTAGAGCAAAGCACAGGTTTCTGATTTACACCCTTTTGGGGTTTCATACTTCAGTATATAGCTTCTGTTTCTGTTTGCTGGCCAGTTTGATAGTTGAGCAAAGCATATTCGTTGTCGTCATGTTAAGAAGTTACATTGTGAGTGCTATACTAGTTAATTCAGAGTGAGGATTTTAACTATCTTTTATTTGGTGAAGTTGAAAATACATGCAAAGCTCACTTCTCAGGTTATATTATTAACAGATTGCTTTAAATAGTATATATATTGAAATAGGCTCTTAACTGAATCATCACATTACACTGATTCCATGCTGTGTTTTTGTATAAATGATGAAGGCTGAATAGAACACCACTATACTTCATGTATTTCACAGTTCTTTCTTGATTCTTTTCTAAATGGAACTTTAAAAGGTCCTTACTTTAGGCATCAGTGTACCTACATACTTGTGTGCTTCCAAGTAATTGTATTAGTGTACTGCGTAAATAACCTCTCTATTGTATTTATCTTAGTTTTAGTTAACAGGTCACCTGTAAAAATGCATTTTAGCCTGTCATGAAATTTGTACGTAGTTTGGGTTTTTTTTTGTTTGGTTTTTTTTTTTTTGTTGTTTGTTTGTTTGTTTTTGTATACTCCTGTAGAATGAACTTGGGTTTTATTATGAAAATTAAAAATTGTTTCTTGACACTCATGGGCAATAGATACATGTATTTATAGTGGGTTTGTTCCCTCATTCTTTTCCTGTAATTAATGCCCTTTGTTCTTATATTTTCTCTCTTTTTTTTTTTTTTTTTTTTTCTTGCCATTAAACTTCATTTCTGTACAGATGGCTTGTAGATGTAGTTGTACCTTCTGCTTTGGTGAAATGTGTCAGTAGCGGGTCCTATGTAGTTAATAAAACTTGTCTTAACTAGAGGTTTCAAGTACATAGATGCTTGAGGGAAGCAGGTGGCTGGATGTTCAATACCCAGTGTGTGTCTATGCCAGAAATTGTATCTTGCAATTTAAAAGGCTGAGGGTTTAAATGAATTCAAGACAGAGCCACGACGACAGTAAATAATGATGAGGATGGATAGAAGGCAGGCTAACAGTTACAATGATGTCTTATGATTTGACTGTTACTTTGGCTGTGGGTTTTTGGTTTTGTTTGGGGTTTTTTTTTGTTTGTTTTGTTTTGTAGATGTTTTGTCTAAAGAATTTAATTTGTGTTTGCAAAGTGGACACACCGCTATTGCTATGGGGTTTGCTCCCACCATTCCTAGAAGAGAAGAATAGTATTGTGTGGTTCATGAGGTTGTTTACATGGTTTATACCAGTGGATCTGAACAGTGATGTTGAAACATGTGGCTTTTCTCCTTTTTTTTTTTTTTTTTAATCAGAGAAGGAAGGAAGTTTGGGTAGGGAGAAAGAAAATGGACACAGAAAAGAAGTCAATGAGGAAGTAATGTGTTTGAGGGGAAGACCAACAGATAAGAGAACAGAAGACAAGAGTATACTACAGTCTAAGAAGGAGCAGTAGAGAAAAGAGGTGGTGATTCATGATTGAGGAGAATCAACCACCCTATCAGTGGACAAAAGAATTGGCAAAGGTTTCTTAGTTCTGGACTATCCAAGAAATATTGCATCTGAGTTTAGGAGGATTGGGTGTTCCTAGAGCTCCATTAGGTTTCTGAAAACTATATTCTGACTAATTTTTAAGGAAAGCTTTCAGATTTCTTAATTTTTTAAATTTATTTAAATCTGTTAAGCCTTTATAAAGGTATACCCTGTGAGCATCAGCAGAGTAGTTAGATCATGATCACAAACATGGAAGAAATTCACTACATTTGACAAGACAACAGTGTTTTATAATGTGATAGTATCTTGTCTGTGTATATACATAAAAGTTTAATCTTGGTGTGATATGAATGGAAAGATCAACACAAAATGGGAATTAGAAGTTACTTCCTTTGAGACAATTTCAGATTGAAGGGAATGTAACATAAAAATTCATAGATATCTGAAGTTATTTTCAGGAATGCACAGTAATCCAGCTCTACATAACATAGGATGGCTGTCTCTAATTATGGCGTTTCTTAAAACTGTGCGTGTGTAAGATTTTATAAAAAAAAATCGTTATGTAGCTGTTGAACGAGTAAAAAAGACCATAGTGGTGTTGAAAAGAGGGTGTATCTGAGTGTGTTGATAAAGGTAGCTGTAGTAGCTGATTGACTGCTCTTCAGTGGAAGGTAACTGTAGATTTCCAGACTTTTTTTTTTCTCTACAGGTTGTCCTTTCTCTGAAGAGCAGCTGAGTGCATAAATTGTGTTGCTTCTAGCAGCTTCTCTCCCCAGTGGGTACAACTCAGAATTGATGGGCTAGTAAATGGTAGCAAAGCGGCTTCTCTTTTTTCTTGTCCTTTTCATCTGTCCCATTCTGGTTGTGTGGCAGTTCTGGCTTTTATTAGCAGATACGGATTTTGCTCATGGCACCTGCAAGTATTGGCCTCTCGGGGGTTTTGTAAAAAAGAACAGTTCCTTGGCAGTTGTAGGCATTTAATTAGTGATTTTAGGGGACTTTGGTAATTTTTTCCCTTATTGCCCACATCTAAGAAACATCTGAAACAGTCATCAGTATATTTGGGATTTATTTTCTCTTTCTATCCTACATTAGAAAGAAGAACTGATAAAATATTAGAATACAGGATTAATCCACTTTGAGATACATAGTATGTGACTTAAAATAATTTTATTCTTCAAATCTGTTAAACATTAACTTCTAATACTTGTTTCTCAAATACAGAAACATAAAAAGTCATGTCATAAACCTATTTATTCTATATGTCCTACTTTAGTTTGTATTTGAATAAAGTTAAGTATCAGCTTCAGTTCAGCACGGCAGATTTATTGGTTGTTTTACAAAGCACATTGTTACATTGATGATGTTACTTGGATTTCATGCACAAATTAAGAAACATGGTTTCATATTAGATTTATGTGTATTACAGAATGCATTACTATTTTTGTGCTTTACAATATTTTAAACTTGGGGGTTGTATGAAACCATGTTCTAAAACATTAGATTTATAAAACACTGAGTTTTGAAGTGAGCTCTGTGAGGACACGAGTAAGCTCAGGAAAGGGTTTTCTCTTTTTTTTTTTTTTATCAACTGTACTCCTCTGGAAAAAACTTGCATGGAAGGCAGCACTGCAGTGTAAACCTATCTGTTTGTTCTTCCAAAGAGCCAAGGATGGCTTGGATACTGTTCAAGACCGTCAAAAGCAGTTGTAGAAGGAGGA
This sequence comes from Ceryle rudis, assembly GCA_033439905.1. Lineage (NCBI taxonomy): Eukaryota > Metazoa > Chordata > Aves > Coraciiformes > Cerylidae > Ceryle > Ceryle rudis. The sequence goes on from JAAGNO010024298.1 coordinate 11,065, forward strand.
TGATGGTTCGTGTCCCTGGGTGCCGAGGGCCTTGCCTCTGCAGTCTGCTGAGGAAGTACCAGCTTTTTGACAAAGCTGGTTTTTGTGTCAAGAAAATAAATCAGTTTCTTTCTCCCTGATGTAGTAAAAAGGGTAGAAATGAAATTTATTTTCTACTGTAAACTGTTCTAAAGCTGGTGTCCTTTTCAGTTGAGTTGCTTTATCTTATTTACTGGAGGACAGTGTTACCAACCTTTGCTATACCTTTTTCTTGCCTCCCTGTTACTTTTGACTGTGATACTTTCTATAATGTTTCTCTGAAGTCACTGCTCTTTTGACTGCTGTACTACTGCTCTGGCATGTGTGAATGCCTCCTTATGGAAACTTGGCTGGAGACAAAAGTGAAAATAATAGCTTTAAAATGACATGGAGGAAAGTCAAGGGAAAAGATGCAAATATTAGTAAAATAATTAGAGAGACTATATTCTGTTTAGGTGTTGTCCATCTCCATCTGTTCCGTTGATTGAAAAAAAAAAAGACAGATCACTGCAACTTTGAAATAGTTTATCTTTCGTCAGCATTCATGGGTAGTGAGCTAGTACAAAGGGTTGTATTCCACAGAAATAGCCTGTCATGTCTCACTGTACTCTTTGGTTAATTTTCATTGAATAGCAGTCACATCAGGAAATTATCAGAAATAAAACTGAAAGATACTTGGTCATCTTAAGCTTTTAGTGCGGCAGAAGGATTAGCAGCAACTGTATCTTGTTTATATTTGTTACATTTTGTCTCTTGCTACTGTTTTTGGTATTTCTTGCTAAATGGATTTAGGGCAAGTTTTAATGGGATTTTCTATTTCTGTACTCTTTCTTATACTGCTTATATTTTATAATTTTATAATGCCTGCCTGCCTTTTATTTGGCACATGCTATGTAGAAGGAGGCCCACATTTTGCCTTAGAATGGAATGAATAGCTATTGGAGAGTCAGTGTAGCATTCAGGGAAGGTAATGCAGTGGAGAATGAAGCTTGCTTTCCTTTGCTTAGTACGGACATACGCTGGCTGTACAGACTACAAGTGCTGTTGTGCAGTGTATCTGAGACAGGTCTGCAGGTCGGCCTTTGTGGGAGGAGTGGTCCTGCTCAGTATTTAGTTTTTCTACTTAACATGGATTCTTAAAGAATAAACTTGTTTGTGTGAAACTTGCCTGGAAGTTGCTGCTTCATTTGAGAGGCCAAGAAGGAACTGTTATGAAGTGACAGAATTGTTGGTCACATTGTAAATGACCGTTATTCCAACCATTTAATCGCTTGAATGAAGAAAAACCCTCCTTTTCCACTTGTGAGGATTTAGCTTCTAGATTAACTAATCAGATAAAATAACTCATATTGTCCTGAAACTTTCTACCTGTTTCCCCTCTTGTTCAGGTACATTGTTTTCCAATTCATGTAACCCCCTGCTATAGCATTTCACATTGTAGTTCTTATTCTTGCAAAGCTGGGGCTTGCGTGCGTCCCATGTCCCTAGTCTCTCTGAATCTCCCCTCTGATAGTTCCAGAGTGTAGACGAGATAGAAAGTTAAGACACCAGCATTGAAACCTGGCCTTGCAGTTAAGATAATTCCTAGTTCAAGTAATCTAGCAATAATGACATGCCTTAAAATGGCTGCAAATGTATTCCTGCCTACTCAAAGACATCTTCTCACTGGTAACACATTATAGAGGATATGTAGTGTAGTTAAGAGTTGGATCCTTGCCAGTAGATGGAAGCATTTTTTAACATCTTTTCATGTTTTGAGCTTTTTCTGCCTTTTTTTTTTAACATAGTATCAAAATTGCTTCTTTTTCAGTCTCTTTCCATTTATTAAAAACTATTCCAATTTGTGCCAGTTCACTTTACTTCCATTTGATATTGTAAATAGTTTTTACATTCTTTTTGTGGAAAATATTTCTAATTTTATATTTTTAGAGCTCTTTTATTCTGTTCTTCATCTTTTCTTTATTCTGGGCATGCCTCTGCTTGTCAGATTTCTCTTCAATTTCTGTTTTGCTATTGCAGTAATAGGCAGTCACCCTCTTGGAGCTCCTGAGGGAAATCTTACATGTAGGGTATAAGGAAAGCAGCACCTGAGTGATACCATTGTAGGGCAGGTGACACAGGAATTCAGCCAAGTATCAGCAGAAGAGATAAGAAACTGCAAAATGCTGAAAGTGAGCAAACTGGAACAGCAGAGACACTGGGCCTCCTTCATTTGTAATGGTCTTAGGTCTCGGTAGGCACATAATTTTTAGGTGGAAATGTATGTATTTTTTTCAAGTGTGATGGAACCCTTTTATAGCAGTGTGTTTTCTGAAACCCCTTTTTAGCAGCATGATTTCTGAAAAACCTAGTAATCACTAGGTTATGCATTGTGAGTGTTCTTGACTCTCCTTTGTAGTTATTCTCTTTTTGTCGTTGATTTTTATTATAATATAGTTCTCTTACAAAGAAATTGTCTTTGTTGTCAACTCGTTCATTTTTTTTTTCAGGAAACCCAAACCTTATAATTTACTTTTTTTTTTTTAGATTGCTTTTTGTTTAGATATATTACATTCATATCTGTAAGCATGCTTTGATTTTTTGTGTTGATCTTTGTAAAGGGAAATAGCTGCTGAGAGTAAATGTTGAATTGTAAACAAAAAGCTCCAGGACCTCCAGGTAATATCTCTTCAAAGCTTTCTTCGGAGGCTGGTAGTGATTGATTGGATCTGTGTTTTTTGGCATTGAGTAGTTAGGGACAAAAAAGTTATTACTTGGGAAGAATGGAACAAGGAAAGTGGATGAGAATAAAACCAATGCATAATAAAGCTGTTCTATTGCCCTGAATGTCTCTTGCCTAGAAGGCTTGTTGGCTTATAGCACTGGTAACAGCACAGCACAGTTCAGCTGTAGGTTGCTAGGTGTGAGCCATTTCTGATCGGTAAAGATTGAACTTTGTGGTTAATGTATGACAGACTGGTTCAAGTGAAATGTGTTTGATGTTCATGATGCAGTTGACAGGCCTTGTCATAAATCACAAACAGAATTGTCAGCAATTGATCCATCTTTTCAAAGGGGTCACAGGAACGGAATAATTTTCCTCCACCTACGGGCCAGGAGGAGACATGGTGATCGTACCAGTAACCTTGCCCTGCTGCCACACGTACTCCACCTCCCTTTGGAAACGCTTATCATTCTGAAGCCTTTCAGTGGAATTCAGTTTCCCTCACCTCCATATTTGCATACATATGAAGCCTGTCTGAAGGACTTGGTACTACAATTATTTGTACTATTCCCCAAATATCCAAAATTCCTCCTGGCTTATAGAGGTAGAAATACACATGGCACCAGGAATTGTACTTGCATACAGGAATAGGTCTGTTGGCGTGCAAAGCTCTGGGATTTGATTCTGAGTTTGGAAATAGTACCACTAAGAGTGCTACTGTTCAGTTCATTAGTTTCCTGGAATTATTACTGTAGCTTATTTTTGAAAATAATAATAAACAACCCCAGGAAAATTGTAGTATAACACTGACTATTGCTTTCATGCATGGAGAACAGGGTTTTTTTGGTTTTTTTTTTTCCTCTGTTCATTTTGCTGCAGTTTTAAGATTATTCTGGTTTTTGTAACATATGCTACTGCTTCATCAGAGCACTAAGAAATATTTCATCTACCTAACAAGTCAAATACCAGCACCAGCAAACTCTAAACCATGAATTTAACTTGTATCACTCTCTGGTTTTGTTGCACTATTTGTCATAAACCAGTCTCTTTTCTTCGCAGATGGCTGTGTTGGTTTTTGAGCTATGTTGACTGTTCGGATGTCGACTGTTAGGATGGACCTTCTAAAAATGAGTACCTGACGTATAGAATTGCTGTAGTTAGGAGAACAAGGCAGTTTCTTCTGAAGACTCTTTTCATTTTATTTTATTTTTTGCTTGGGTCCTCCCTGCTACTGAAGGTTGATGCCATTGTGGTTTGTGAGAGAAGCTGCCTTTAGGAAATGAAGGGAGCCTAAGATCGTAGGGGGAATAATTTGAAGACAAAACCAGTTGTTTAGCTGTAACAGAATCAGTGGGAAGCTGATGAATACAGTTTACAGAATTCAGGGGGCCGTGAATTTTTGTTGAGTATCAAAGCTACTAGCTCTTTTATTTTTGGAAGGCTTATTGTAGTGTAATATAATTAACTTCAGAGGCTAGTTTTATAAATTAAGAGTTACAGTCAAGGTCATGAGAAATACAAGGACAGTTAGAGTTGCTGCCTCACTCTGTGGGTTTACAGTTAAATGAAGAAGAATAGTAGGAAAGTAACAGTGTGGTTTTTATTAGCAGCTTTTTTTTTCACCAGAATACTGGAGTACAATAGTGCTGTAGTGCACAGATCCCTGAATTTAATGCTGCAAATGTAACCCAAATCATTTGAAGCCTTGCAGCATTTGCCAAATGTGCCTGTGCTAGCTGCAGTCATGTGTTGAAAAAACATGGTTTGTGGCAGAATTACCAATCATAAAATACATGTTTATATTTTCTTTCTAGGATCAAGTAGAACACACTGATTCAGCAGAACTGGCTGGTTGTGCTGCAGTCATCATGAGTAGGCACAGGGTCATTCGTTTCTTAACATATGTATAAGAGAAAAAGGTAAGAGGCAAGTTCTGCTTTAGAATATAATGATTCAGGGGTATGTACTTGAAATTAATGTCTTTTATGTATGCTTACAGATATATATTAATATACATACACCTCTGTATATGGATATTTATCTTACATGGAAGACGATGGAGTATTTTTAGCATTTTGTTGTTTTGTTTTTTACTGAGAGTAATTGCCTTGTCTTAGAGCAAAGATGTGTCTTATTTTATCTGAAGGAGGGGGGAAGTGGGCAAAGTCTTTCTTCCTCAGTCTGTGCTGTAGGCAGATCTCATCAGTTAAAAATACAACTATCGCTGAACTCTGAACAAACTTGATTACAGCAAAGGTGCTTGACTTCTTCCTCCCAAGGGCAAATAATACAAAGATCACTAAAGGGAGCTGGAACAGTTTGTGGACTTGACCATTGTTTCTTGGGGTTGAAGGAAGTCCTCAGGAGCACTAGATCTAATAAATTAATTTGTCCATTTGCTACGTAATTTGGTGTTGTCATGCTATGGGAAAATGACATTTTCTGGACGTCTGATTTTTATCAGGATGAATGAGCAGTGTTTGGTTTCAGTTTGATCATGCTCCTTGTGATTTCCATTTTAGGAGTCTTTCATAGATATTTTTATAGAGGACTATAATAAACCAGTTGAGTATTTTGTTTAGTAAGGATTTACTGAAATGTGTATGTTCACAGTTTCTGATTGAAAGAGTAGTCTACACAGGACAGGATAATAGAAAGTCCTGAGATCTTAGTCTGGTTCTTCACATGGTCTTTGATTTTTAGGCCTTTGCTATGAGCCTAATAGCTGTATGTTGGAATTATTTCCTTTTGGTGCATTTTTTTTATGATGTCTTAATGTGATTGTGTGCTGGTGATCCACTGTTAGAATCAAGAAAATGTGAAAGATTTAAGGCTGTCAGTTCCAGAGGTGAAAAAACCTTGAGGGTGGTTTAGGATGTGCAGGGCAGAAGATCATGGATTACATAATTCCTTACCATAGAGAACAAACCAAATACGAGTCTTGCTGTTTTGCAGGTATAACACAAGGCCTATCTCTTTGTATAGTTCAGTTCCCAAGAAGAAGCTGGCATGTGGGGTATCTGAGCCGTCTTGAGAAGCAGCCTCCAAGGTTAAGCCTGTTCAGGATACTATCTAATTTTAAGGAAGGTTTTTCTGTCCCTCTTTCTCCTTCCCTCCCCACTACTCAGTTAAAGTTTGTCTTATGTCTAAATGCTGTGATGACTAGGATAGTAATTCTGGAAACATATGACACAGACGTTCTGGTACATGCACCTTTATATTTAGACTGAATTTCTGAATTACGAATGATCTTTGATCCAACAGGAGCTTGAAAATTATCTGATTGACAGGCTGCATGTTTTCATTAGCTTTTTGCCATGGAAGACAGGAGATGACTGCAATGGGGAGCAAGTGGGTTCTGGGCGTACTCTTCCAGTGGATGGTAGCTATTGTAGGTTTGGGTTTTGTTTTTTTTTTTGTATATGGAGTTTAAATTTTTTTTTTTTTCTTTTTCTCTTTAATGTGGGGTTTTTTTTGCCTATAATTAGTCTTTTCTGACAAATCTTTGCATGGAGGACTGTGTGTTTGAAAAAATGTCTTAAGCTTTTCACTGAATTGGTGATTGATGTCTCCTCTTCCTTGCACTGGCATTCCATCTTCTTCATATTGTTCATCCCAATCTACACTAATTTAGAAAGCGTCTGCTTTTTGGCAGCATACAGCTGAAATTGCTGTTGAAATTTATTCCTGAGTTGATCACGTTTTTATTCTCAATTTTTCAGAGTTTAAGTTGTGTGTTTGCACGTCAGCTTCTCTCCGTGCCATGGCTTGGAACAGTTGAGCAATACTAAAGAGTTTCTGAACTATCAAGGATCCTTTAAAAATGTCATTTCAACCTCTATACCAGGAGGAAGCTTGTGACTAGAATAATTCTAAAACTCTTCCAAGCTTTTGTAGTGGTACCTGTGAGCAAAAGTTTCCAAAGACCTGTAAAGGAATATGTTGCATTTAAATTATCTTGGATATTAAAAAAAAATTCAAAATAAAAATAAATTCTAAAGCATGAAGGAAACAGCTTTCCAATTATTTTAGTATGCTGTGTTAGAGCATTTTGTGTTTTCTGTTTTGAACTTGAGTTGCTCTCTATGCAGAGTTGAAGTGTTAGATCTTAAACTGGCAAAAATATGGCAGCACGTTGGTCAAGAAGCATTCTGGGTATCTGGTAGGAACGTGAGTACTTGTCCTCCTTTTCTGTGAAAAAGAGGGCAGTAAGGACTTTTGTGGGTTTGGCAGTGTGTTTTACTTTGGACAGAAACTTCTGGAAAAGCTTGGGAGGGTTTTTGTCTTCTTTTCTATAATAATAATAATTTTAGATATTAGACCTGAATATTCGCAGCTGACCTTTGCTGAGAAATACCTACTTGCATAGACAATGAGATCTCATTTAGAGGGGCTGTCAGCTTAGTGAAAGTGAGTTTAAAAAGAAGACATTCTTTATATATCCTGGTACATCAGTAAGTGAAATAACAGTAATGATATGAAAGGTTTCTCTTCAGTTTGGGCTGTGAGCATCCATCAGTATATACTTTGGCTCATTGCATGTTTGTGCACCAGTGTTTGAGCTTCAGAATTCAGATGATTACATGTACTTGTTTAAACACAGTTCTCTCTACCTAGGATTTTTTAAAATATAGAAAAAATCGTCCTGTCATATTGGACCAAATTTATTCTCACAAATATTAGATATTTAATACTAGATAATACAGATGTTAATAAAATAATTTCATAGAGACACTGAGAAGTATTAACCACATTGGAACTGTGAGGGAGCAAGTCTTCTTGATATGCCCTTGTTAATGTTAAACATGTGGTCTGCTAAGTGTTATAAAATCACACTTAATATAAAATTTAAAAGTCAAACTGTGATTAAAGTAAATAAAAAGGTTTATATTTATTATGAACTTCTAACACTACCTTCTTTGGCTGGCGTGTCTTGTTCCTGATTTGTATGACAATAAAAAACCAGCCAATACAGGACTAAATTTAGGAAATGTCAAGGGTAAATGTGGCTTGTATTCTACTTACTGCAGTGTACATAAATTTGTGCTAGTTTTGAAGTAATTTTATTTGGATTTCCATCAGGTTTTGAAGTTGTATGAATGATCAAGGCTGAGTTTTTCTAAACATGTGAAAGTTACACAGAATCAAAATGCAGTTGCCCAAAGAGTTACTTAAAACATGTTTTCAGCAACTATATAACTCATCATTCCTTCCCCATCAACTTGCTTGTCAGTAATCGTTATCTTCTGTAAAATAAGCAAAACAACAAAAAGAAATCAATGCTTGTAACCTATTTTTTTAGGGCTACCCATATTGGAGGGCTTGTGTTTACGTCCTAGCGAGTTCCTTGACTGGATGCAATTTCTTCACAATAAAAGTGCCTGGATATCTGAGGTGGCTTCAGACAGCATTACAGTTTAACTCCAGAACACAGAAATTTTGTATGACACTGTTCAGTCTTGCAGTGCTTCACTGACAACTACTCTTTGTATCATTGACCTTAGTGCCTAGGAATAATTATTCACAGCTTTAGCAATTGTTTGCTCGACTGGAATGTGATCATTATCATGTAAATTAAATACATTATAAATGGATGTGAAATTGTATGGTATTTGGTACAAAACAGTCTCAGTATAGTGAGTTAAGTTTGGTTGAAGTTTAGAATGCTGAATGGAAAAAAAGAATTCAAGTGAAATATTCACTTGAACAGATTCTAATTAACTTTTCAATATTTGATATTTACTGAGCTGGTAAAGATGCTTCCTATTAAGGAATTGAAATGAGGTGGAGAGAAGGGTGCAACAGAACCTTCAAACTCTCGCGTTATTGTTGTAGATTGAGAGAATTTAGCATTTGTATGTCTAAGAAGTGTCTGCATTTACAAATTATTTGGGTTTAATTGAAACGTGTAGTAAATGTAATTGTTGCAGTTAAAATGGTCTGAAAGATTCTTAATGCAATGACTTGGTGGGTAGATTGGATAACTCCAACTCACAGTAGGTATCCAAGGGATCAAAAAGTCCAATACACTCTGTCACAGTCAGAGGTCAGAACCTCGCTTTTGGTAGAGAATGTGAAGTGTTGAGATTTTTAGACTTCTGAAATGCAACCTTTGATCAAGGTCGCCACCTTTTCCATTGCTTGTGTTATAATCTGTGCATCTGTGAAAAGGCCAGTCATCTATTTTCCCCACAGAAGGAGTTAATCTAAAATCCCAGAAAAGAGGAAGAATCTGGGAGTTTGCAAGGTGACCAGTCTAGTTTATTGCTCAATGTCTTTGCAAAGTTGTCTGGTTTTGGGTGATGCTTATTACAATTTCTGAGTTGCTGTTACACTAATTTTCTTTAAAATTGGCTTTTGTATGTATCTTCAAAACATTATTTAGTCTGATTATATTAAATAGTAATGTATTTATGTTGTAACGTGATCATCTTTTAAAAACACCATGTATCAAATTTAAGGTCAACCTTAAAAACCTGAACTCTGCATTTTGTGATATTATAATGCATGAACTTTTTGTACTAATAACCTAATCATAGCTATTGCACACAATAACTAGAAAACTGTGTTTAGTGTTGCAGTAATTGTAATAAAACTGGTTGATGTTTTCCTTAAATCTGGATACTATGGAGGTACCGGAAGCTTCCTCTAATGGACACATTTCTATCTCTGATGTAAAAGAGCATGTTTTTAATTGAGCTGGAGTCTAGCTGTCAGGTCTAACACTGTTTATTGATGCAAAAGAAGGTTCTCACCCTCTCCTCCTCCATTTCCTTATTCACAACATTGAAATCAGCTCTGAAGAGAATAAGGTTGTTTTGGATGATGTTCAGAGAACAGATCAAGTCAGGTCTCTATGGCATATAGGTTACGGCACACGTTTCTCACTGAAAATGTCTTCGCTGGTAGTGAATGTTTTAAAAAAAGGAATCAGGGTGTCTTGTTGCTACAACCGTTTGGTAGCGAGACCATATTCCTACTGTTTAGAGCAAAAATGTCATTTATTATGTGAAGTTGTATAAAGTTATTTAATGACATAGGATTGTTTGGGGTTTTTTTGTTTTGTGTGGGTTTTTGTGTGTGTGTGTTTTTGGTTTGGGTGTTTTTGTTTTTATTTCTTCCTTCTCATCTTCCTTTCTAGCCTGAGAGTATTATCTTTTGATGAGACTGTGCATTTTGCAAGATTTCCAGTGCCTGCCTTTCAGGGAAACACGAATTATTAAAGCAGGCATTTTAAGAGCTAGCACAATTCAAGTAACACCCGTGAAGTCCCTTAACAACTTGTACAAGTATGAATCTTTGAAGCATCTCCAGGAAATGAGGAGTGACCCAGAATACTTCTAGCCTAGTATACATTAAAAAATCAGAAGCATGGAGACTTTAAACTACTCGTTTAAAGCCACATGAGCTAATCGGTGGTAGCAAGCAACTGAAAGACAGATCTTCAGATCGTTAGATGGCCTTCTGGTTCTTTGGACTGTTATTTTCTGACTGGTATTGGAGCAGTTTTGCTCTTACCATTACAGTGATCCTGATGATTACACACATTAATCTGGGAGACTGGAGGTAATAAAATCTGAAGCAAGTCTGGGGAGGTTGTTAATTCAAATTAAGCAAGTTTAAGCACACAATTTTTATTTCTAGAAAATACAAGGGACTTTTTTTTTTCCCCTTAAAGCAGAGCAATATGTAGTGGAACACTGCTGACTGAAGGTTAAGTATCTGATTGTAATTTGTTCTCTGGCAGGTTCAGACAAGAATCTGGTGGTCTTTCCCTGACAAATGGAGAACTATTTCCAAGCAGAGGCATATAACCTCGATAAGGTTTTAGATGAATTTGAGCAAAACGAAGGTGAGTCATTTTGAACAAGATCATAGCTGCACATTAGATGTATTCTACAGAGAATACCATTGAAGAGGGAGAGTGTGATACCCTTTTTGGTTTTGAGTTGCAATTAATCTTGGAACTTGAAAAAAAATCTGTTAATTTTACATGGTGTGTCTTCAGTATTTGTCAGGAGTATTCTGTTTACATTCATCTCATTTACTTTTTAAAGATTTCTCACTCTTTTAATAGAAAATATTCTGTAGACTTTTAAAAGAAAGGTTTTGTGAAGCTTAGTATCAATGGCAATATTTTAATAATTTATTTTAAACAAATCAGGCAAAATTTATTTTGAGCTTCTTTTTGCAGTTTTGGGAGAGCTAAGCATAAAAATGTTTTATTAGATCACATAAGTCATATAACAAAAGTTATCATATTTGGAGTATTAAATTTTTTGCTTAGACTAACTGCTACTTCTGTGCTGTCAGGGAAGTTTAACATTTTCTGGGAGCAGGAATCTTCTAAGCATTTCTAGCTGTATATTAATAGTTTAAAGTTGCTCGTACAAATTCAACCTGATACTAACTGGTGTAGCTCTAAACTGCTTGGCTTCCAGAAACATTATGCAATTACACTACTTATGGTCGATCAAGGATGTCAGTTATGGCAGCTGTGCTTTACTGTTGTGCCCATATTTGAACAACTTTACATTTATATTTGGAGCACCTAATGCAATAGAGTTAATAGAACCTGTAGCTTTAATAGGACAGTAAGTTCTCTTCTTTAAACACTTTTTCAGATGCTGCTGTTTCACCTACACTGTTGGGTGCAAAGTGGAATCAGATTCTAGATCCGCCTTCTTGTCATCTGTCATTTAACCCGACCGTGGCCAGTGTGAATGAAGCTACAACTAATGAATGTCAACAGAGATTAAAGTCTTTCTCCTTGTCTCATTCAGTGACTACGCCAACAGAAGGAGGGGATCGCTGTGCTAATGGAAAGGATTTTAGCATCAGCCCAGAGATCCCAGTCATGTGGATTGATGATCAGGCAGCAGCAGATGATCAGCTGATTAAAAGAAATAGTAACTGTGATGATCAGTGTAACACCGTGGAAACAGGAGAAAAGAAATGTGGAAATATAGCTTGTTTGCCAGAGGAGAAAAATGTACTAGTGGTGGCAGTCATGCATAACTGCGACAGAAGAACACTACAAAGTGGTGACTTGCTGGATTGTAAAAATTACAACAGTCAGTCCCTAATGGACACTATTAGCTTTACACTGGATAATGAAAACCGACAGAGTGATCAGTTTAGTGTTACTGTAAATGGATCCACAGAAAAAGATCTAGATACAGAAAAACAAGTAAATAGGCTGTGCACTGAAAATGACTCTGTAAGTCATTTGATTAATGCTTCTTCTGAAAGCCTCACCGTTGCATGCCCCTCCTCTCGATTAAAGGATGATTTTAATATGAGTAAAGATTCACTGTTTTCAGAAGCTACAACTGCAGGGATTAATGCAGTGACTCTCTTACAAAGACCAGTTGATGGTACCGTTAAAATGCAAGAAAACTGTGTATCAGTTGAAAATTTTACTAGTAAAGCCATTCCACAGAGAACAGATCTAGAAGCTACAAACTCTTCTTCTGGTTCAAGTAATGGAAGCTTTATCGTAGAACAGGAAACAACCCAACAGTTACAGTCCAGGTTATCTGGGCTCACTGAAACTTGTCAACCTAACGTGGCTGGAAGTGGCAGTTACAAGGAATGTGTTGCAGAACATTTTGCCCCTGAGGATGTTAGTGCCACCAAAAGTGAAGTCACTGAATGTGAAAAAAATCTTGGCACAACGGAATTGCTCAGCGTGGCAGAGTGTTACCCTGAATCTCAGGAGATGACTAATTGGGAACTGACAAAGTTGAATGAGATGAATAATAAGCAAACTCTGGGAGAGAATGAAAGACTTTTGCAGACGAAGCAGCCTGATGAGGCATGTAGTAGTAGTAAAGAAGGTGGCGATGGGATGATGGAGGCAGGCATAGACTTAAAAGGGACTGGTATAGATGAGCTTGAAGGGTCCAGTCTCTCTGATGTGATGGCTACATCAGCAGCAAGCTCTCTGTCTAATGGTTGTGATTCCTATGGAATGCAGAACCCAGTTGTTGCTCATGTTCCAAAGACTTTACCCTCCAAGGAAGACTCGGTAACAGAGGAAAAGGAGATAGAGGAGAGCAAGTCAGAATGTTATGCTAATGTTTACGAACAAAGAGGGAACGAGACCTCAGAAGGGAGTGGGCTTATTTTAAGCAGCACTGGTGACCACATGAAGAAAAATTATTTACATAATCTTTGTAGTCAGGTTTCATCCATGCAAGGGCAAACTTCATCAAAACCAGTGACTAATCTGCAATCTATCAGTGTTCCTTTTGGTGGTGCAAGACCTAAACAACCTACAAATCTTAAACTGCAGATTCCGAAGCCATTATCAGACCACTTACAAAATGATCTTGTCCCCCCAAATTGTGGAGGTAATAGTAAAAACAAAAACATCTTTGGTAAGACACAGTTAGGGGATACAGCAGATGTGTTTCCTGGTGAAACATCTTCAAATGCCTCTGTTACTGATACTAATGGGGAACATTTGGAAGAGTATGAATCTGGAGTCTCTAGTAGTCCGTGCCTTGCAGTAGCCCCAGATAGTCCAGATAATGATCTCAGAGCTGGTCAGTTTGGAGCTCCAGCCAGAAAGCCTTTTACGACTTTGGGTGAGGTGGCTCCGGTTTGGGTTCCAGATTCTCAAGCACCAAACTGTATGAAATGTGAGGCCAGATTTACATTCACCAAAAGAAGGCATCACTGCAGAGCTTGTGGGAAGGTAAGTTCATATTTTGTCAGTAAGCTCAAAGCACCTTTTTGTTTTCCTTATACTGCACAAAATCAAATCGGAGGACTTCCTAAGCCACTGGCTATAGTTACCTGTGACATCTCTTCCTAGAAAGCTGTGTTTGATTTGTGAATGAAAAAAAGGAGTTTTTAATCTCTAATCTATTTAGGGTTCTAATAGAAAATAACTAATATTATTTATAACTGAGAGAATTATTAGCCTGTACGAGCACTGTATTTGTTGACTGCAACAATCAACACCATTGGATTCATGTTGAACTGCTATAAAATGGCTAAGTGCAGGAAAGTAGTTTGCAAAAATTACTGCATCAATAATCCCATTAAAGATACTGAAACATATCGATGTGAATCGGAGGTGTGCTGTTGAATTGCTGGTGTTCCTGCTGGCTTAGATGGCTGATCAACTCTGTTCTTTTAAGTCTCCTTTACTAGCTTTTTTCATATTGGTTACATTAAAGAAAATACATTTGCTCCTGGGAAAAAATACAGTAAATTATCTGTAACCTGATGTGTGTACACATGGTGAGAAATTGTGTAATGAAGGCAACTAAAACTTAATTTCTGTATCGTTTGGTGTTGTGTAAGAAATATTTTACTGACTTTTTTTTTCTTTGAAGTTTTATGTATGTGCCATCTAGGTCAACAGAAATTCTTATGTGGCGAGTTTATGGTAAATAGTTAGCTTATAAAGTATTTACAAATATCTTGTCACCGAAATACAAGTCATTGGCAAATGGGAGGTAGGAACTTGGGAAAAAAAATATGATGATTCAAAAATGGTAAGCAAACACTTCTGTCAAGTTGATAATCATGAATATTTTTAAGAATAAAAGAACCACTAAACCACACTAAAACTAGAGTAAAAGTTACTTTAGTTAATTTAGGCCCCATCCAAAGGTTTCTGAAGTTGATTGAAAGTCCTTCTGACTGCTGCGGGCAATGTCTTTTGCTGCCAGAAGAGCGCAGGGAAGCGGAATGACCCGAAGAAAGGACCTAAAAGAGCAAATATATCTAGAAAGCTCAAACTCTTACGCCACCTGTTTCTGGAAGCAGCGGAGCAGAAAACCCAGGCTTGGTGCTCTGTAATGGACTGTCTGTGTGTCCCATTGGTGCCTTTAGTAACCAAAATGCGCAGCACTCGGTCTCCTCACTGCAACACCAGATAAACAGATTTTATTCAAATTTGATTTTGAGACATGCTGAAAAATCTTTCCCAGGACACTTTTAAAAGCTACTCAGACTTTCATTGTGCACTGGTCCAGGACTTCCAGTTGCTTGCTTCTGCCCATCCGCTTGCAGGTTGGTTGCAGTGGAAGTCCTGATGTGGAGCTAGTAACCCCAGGCGATCAATAAGCTTCATCTGAGGTACCTCCCTACCATTTATGTACCTTACTGTTGGTATCACAGGGCTCAGTCTTTTTCTCATTGCATTTGAGAATCTGTAAGGCAGGTAAGTTAAAGGAATCTGTCACTTTTGGCTTTGATAGATTAACGTACACCGTCAGTTATTTAAGTCATTCTTTTGGGTTTTATGAGTTTAGCAAATATGATTACAATTTTCATTTACAGTAATGTTTTATACTTGGGTTTTTTTTGTTTTAAACAAGCTCATTGCTTGGATTTAATTACTTGCCTGTAATGACTGAAGCCCTAAATTGCACAAATGAGAAGCATAAAATGAAAATATCTGTAAACAAAATGGGTAAGACATGTACAGAGGAAGGCCTGAAAATGTAGTGGGTTGGTTTTTCTTTTTTTTTTTAAACTATAAAAGACAAGCCTTGAGAAGAACAACGAGCATTGTTTTGGATGATATGTGGAGAATGGATAAAAGTTCCTTCTGCTCTGTAGACAAACTTGTTGCTCGGCTGTGAAAAATACTTCACGCATTAGTATTCAATATTCTCAGACTGTTAGAATAATCCTCAGAATGGCTTGTTTCTAGAAGATTTGATAGCTAATGTGGCCTGGGCCAAATCTGCACACATGCAGTCAAAAGCTATGGCAGACAATTATGGTACTTTCTGTAAAAAGAAAAGCACTCATTAATAAATGCTAAGAATCAGTGTAAGTCAAGTAATACTTAGCACTGACTGCAAAGGCTTTGAGAGACAAGCTCTGAGGAATTGAGTCTAGCTGTAGTGGCTTGAGACACAGTTGTCTCGGCTGTCTGCTCTTGCTTTCTGGTGAAGACAACCATCCCCAAAGCAAGTGGTGGTGACCATGTGCCTGTGGTGTAGGTAACAAGTGAATCCCAGTGATGCTTCTGCTGTTTCCATTAAATGTACGACTCTCACTTAAGGAATTGGAGAAAGAGTGACATCAGCTCTCACACTTAATTGTTTCTAGGGGACGTTATGGGACTAAATATTTTTGAACACAAGGTTTGGCACAACAGATTCTTTTTAAGCTTTATTATCATAATCATGACACATTACTGTAGTAGTTGTGAATGTATTTGTTTGATTTGGGAATGAAAATTGCATTTAGAAATAGTTGAGTGGCACCTGGGAAGTCTGTCTCGGTTTTTAATTTCAGTAATGATTGCAAAAGTAATGGAAGATAGGAGTCTCAGGGGAGTGGTAGGAAGTAATACACTTACAGTAAATTTTGAATTAAAATTAAGAAGCTGAAGAATGTGTGAATACATTAATAAATTTTATTTTATGTATTTATGTATTTTCTGTTGTCAGGTGGAACAATCATCCTTGATAGTAAAACCAGAAAATTTCTATTTCATCTTTTTACTGACAACCAGAACTATATTTTTTCACTAAAATATTAAAAAAAAAAAAAAATCACCACCCCCCTTAGCAACTAATGCTTTAACAACTCCCAGTGAAGCTGAAAACTCTAGTGACATAAAAACTTGCTTTGACACTGCTATGGGTTTTTTAATAGCATGATACACTGAGATAATGACTTGGTGATTGTTAATAACAAGACTGAATTGTCAGTTGTGCTGGATTGTGTTCTTCCTCTGAGTTACTACTGTTAGAAGGCTGATGCAGCCTAAGAGAGGAGGTGTGGAAGTTCTGTCATTGCTCCTATTTTCTCTTTCAGTATTTAGGTCATTGCACTGGGGAGCTTTGCTGAATGCACACAATGTGTTGCTTGATAAAGGGTCCTAAATTAGCTATTAATTTGTGTTGGTCCTTCATTTATGGTGGAAGACATTGATTTTTCCATCATCAATACCGAACTTGTGACTGGAAGCTTCTCCCAGAGAACTGAAATGATGTCAAATGTCTCTAAAATATGCTGTGACATTATTAATATTCCCTGGAATGCTTGTAAATTGGGTTAAGGTGTAAATGCAGAAACCAGGTTTTTAAAGTGCTTTTTTTTTCCTTTTTTTTTTTTTTTTAAGGTTTTCACATACACCAAAGGGTTGTTTTTATTTTTGTATGAAAATACCAGTGTATGCACAGTTATACTTTGTTTCTGAAGTGTTTAAGCTGATGTAATTAGGAAACATTAAAGCTGGTTGAAATGAGGCAGAGTGAGCTCTTCCTTCACATTTGATTTTCAGCTCTCATGGTGAACTCAGTTTTTTTATGTGTGTTTATTTTATATACTTGCCACTATAAGACTGCAGAGGTAACAGGCTGCAAAGTGGTTGTAATTTGGTGTGATCTGTAACTTGGGTGAAATTCAGTTAGGCTTACGTATATTTATATATGAGAATCCTATGTAGTTTATGTCTATATTACAGAAATACTGCGGTAGAAGTTAGGGTGGAATAATTTTTTGGGTTAAGAAAGCATTACAGATCATAATAATGCTGTCCTTGTTTGAGCATAGTGAATTGTAGGTATAATATCCACCTATAATTAGAATTTGAAATTCTCTCTTGATATCTGCACTCATTTGTTAGGTAACTGCTGCCGTTTCTAGATTTCCTGAGTGTGACATTACCTTTCTGCATGAAATGGCTGTACATCAGATCCTCAATAACCCTGAGGAGAAACTGCTTTTTTAAAATAAAGAAAAAATTATTATTTAAAACAAATAAGGAATCATTGGGGCACCCTGGCTTGTCTGTTCCGCAGGGTTTTGAGATTGCAGTTGCTATTGTAGAATTGTATCTGTGTGCAAATGTTTGGTTTGGTGCACAAGCCTTGCTCATGTTTTATGGTTTTCCTTGTCTGGAGGAAGCCTCAAGACTATTTCATGCCCAGGACTGGGGAATTGTTAGAGCTGGCTCAGGTGAGAAGCACTAGCAATGCAACTGCATCTTCCCAGCAGGTTTTCCTCCTGGGGATTTTGCACCGGGTCCCCTCCTAGCAGCCAGGGTGCGTAAAATGCAGTTCCTGATCTTTCTCTAGTGTTGTGATGCTGTAGTGTTTGTAACCATGTAAATAGGAGCTTTTTTTTTTTTTATAGCTACATAAATGGAGCAAGATTTTCTTGCAGTACCAACATTATTCAGCTTTTTAAAACGTCTTGTTCCATGTGTTGAACACTTAAAACATTTTAATACATCACTGTTCATTTAAGCCTCAGTTGAGGAATAGCTTGTTATAGATGAGGAGATTAAATAGCTAGAGTTGCTAATGTAGATGAATTGCCATGCTTCAAATAAAAATGACCAGTCTGAATTAATCTATGCCATAACCATCTCTTATATAGATGAAAACCTCTGCATTTAAACACAGGGGATTTGGGAAAGTACCCATTTTATTTATAAGACTGAAATTGATGCCCAAATTGTTAATTCTATGAGGGATTGTAAAGTGGTAGGAATTATATTAACCCACTTTCACTTATACAAACGTATTTTAAAAACAGCACGGTGCAGTAACAGGGCAACATGCGTTGAGGTGTTCCACGTAATGCTACTCCATCGGGATTGGTAGGAGTGACACCCTGGGCAGGTATTAGTCACTGTGCCTTTAATGGGACAATACTGGTAATTTACTTCTGTATTTCGCATGTCTAGAGCTTTAGAGATATTCTCTTGTCCAAATGCATTTGTTCATCGCATATTTTTAAACAACACTTAAGTTATTTCCCCTTTGGTTCCAGGTTTTTTGCGCAGCGTGCTGTAGCCTGAAGTGCAAGTTGCTGTACATGGATCGCAAGGAGGCCAGAGTGTGTGTAATCTGCCATTCAGTCCTAATGAATGGTAAGTGGAAAGAGACGCTGAGATGCAGTGCTTCTACTGGCTTTGTGTTGAGCTGCAGTGCTGCTATTAAAAAAATAAATAAATCATCAAAATACTTTCTTTGTATGGGTAAGTACTCCAAAGCAGCAGAGGCCCCTGACAGATCAGCGTGGAATCCCTGTGGAGAGCGGGGATTCCTAAAGTAAATATGATTAACCAAAGGCAAAACCCAGTAAGGTTGCAGTGAGTTTGGAAGCTTTTATTTGTCAGTGCTACATCAGGATTGCAGAAGCTGTGATTTTTGGGGTTTTTTTTTGTGTTGGTTTTGTTGTTTGTTTGTTTTTTCTTTTGATTTTGTTTTTAATTCAGAAGCCTGTTCTTTGATGCCCGAGTATGCTTTTGTATGGGATGCTGAAGAGAAAAGTAATGCAGTTCTGCCTCTTCTAGAATATTCCCTATAGAAAATTAGGAAAGTAGTATTTATGCACAAATTATTCCAACTCCTCTTCCTCCTTAACTCCTTGGTGCTAGCATAGGGGGTCTTCTCTAGAAACTTGCCCACAGATGTGGACAGCTGAGTTTGGATTATTGCTGTGGGCACATTACTGGAGAGTATGTCAAACCCAGGGTGGCGCTGTGGCTGAAAGCATAGGACACATGAGAGAGGTCACAAGTAGTTATGAAGTAGAGCAATCAAGAAATTGTTATTACCTCTTCTTGGTGTAAGGAAAGACTGGTTTTGACCGAAGGGACATGTAATCTATTTTGTATTTTGTCCTTTATAGTACTAACACTTGAGATACGCGATATAAATGCAAGCAGAGTATTCTTCCCACTGAAAATCTCAAGAACTTCCCGTGCTGGCAGTTAACCTTTGGGTGATTGCTCTGTCCAGTTGACTTATGTCCATGACACTGAGACAGCTGCTGCTGAAAGACTCGACGTTTAGTTT
This sequence comes from Ceryle rudis, assembly GCA_033439905.1. Taxonomy (NCBI): domain Eukaryota; kingdom Metazoa; phylum Chordata; class Aves; order Coraciiformes; family Cerylidae; genus Ceryle; species Ceryle rudis. The sequence continues at coordinate 30,577 of JAAGNO010024298.1, forward strand.
TATGTCTTGAGTTGAGAACATAGAAAAATTGGATTAGATTGAGACAGGATCCATGTGAGTGCTTAAATCATGAGAAAATCTATCTAATCATGAGAAGTTCCAGGCACTCTGTCTGGTTTATTAATGGAAAGGTGAATAGGTGACTTGATCTCGGGGTATAAATATATGTGGGTAACTGAAGCTTGGTGACAGAAGTTATTTCAGTTGTAGAGGAAGGTCTGACAGGAGCACTCTTAACAGATAGTAGGTAGAATGAGGTATCGGGCAAATTCAGGTTCTGAATGTGAACTTCTAAATGCAGTAAGATAACTAATTATCCTGATAATTACTGAACAGTTATCATGGAATCTCCATTGTTGGAAAAGTTTAGTTAAACTTTGGAGATTTGGTAAAAGATTGTTGCTGTACTTTTAACCAAGAAATAGTTATGAAAGTTGTCATTCATGTCAGTTTTTGGACAAGGAAATTTTGATGGCATCTTTACATGAAGAGGGTCCCAGCGGGAAGCCGGCTGAGTAACGACAATCACACCAATCTGGCTACGTATCGTTCTCATTTATTGCTTCACAAGTACGTGTTTATATAGTCTGCCAGGCCGTGCATAGCTTGCATGATAGCTTGGCCATGGGCGAGTGAGGGATGCCAGTGACATGTTTTACTCCTCACTTTGCCATAAACCTGGCAATTCGTTGACTGGCATAGGCAGGACCATTGTCTGTCTTAACTTCTGCAGGCACCCCCAGCACAGCAAAATTCACTCCCGGAAAGTGCTGCTGCAGTTATGTGTCCTTGTTCCTTCAGGGTACTTTGCATGGCTGCCGTAAGAGCGGCTGTTTGGTTATTATTTTGTTCAGCTCTTGTGGCCCGTATCAGCATTTCATCTACTGGGCTTCCCTGTGGCAGAGTAGCAAGGATAGCTCGCGTCCGAGCATTTGCTCCCTCAAAGGCAAGGGTTTTAAACATATGGTCACGCATTTCTGGTGGTAGGTTAGGATCATCTTTCAGAGCAGCTGACAACCTGTCTACAAACTGTCCGTACGGTTCGGTTGCTCCTTG
>JAAGNO010024299.1:0-12650 GCA_033439905.1 Ceryle rudis
GGGGCCCTGGCGGGCGCCGTGGGGCGGGACGGGGGCGACGGGGACGCGTGTGCGGGACTCCGGGGCAGGCTCCCCTCGGCCCGTCCCTGCAGGGGCTGCGCAGGGAAAACTTCGGCTGCGGTCGTTTCAATCCAGTCTGAGGAAAAGCACCGCTTAACGCTGCACGCAGCGAGTGGAGGTGAAAGGCAGGGTGTTCCTCCGAAGAGTTTCGTTTAAATGTTAGAGAGCATTCCGAGCAAAGGCGTGCAGCCGTAATCCAGACACACCGCGTCTTGGTGCCACAACACGCAGTGTGCGTAACGAGGCGATCATTTCATCCGCACTGCCGGAGCCCTCCCCGCTTCTCGTAGTTGTCGCTTGTGTTGAGCTATGGCACGAAGAAGTCCTTACGTACCGCGTTAAAACTTTGATGCTAAAAATTTGGAAACTCCTCCCTACAGCACGCCAGCATTTCTCTGGCCACCGTAAATGTCTCCTGTGCATTTCTGTCAGCCATCTGACCCTCAGTCAGAGCTGGTAATTTATTGTGCGAGTGTCTCGGCGTTTATTTATGCAATGTTCCTTGCAGTTATATAATATGTAGCTGGCGTTTTGTCTGGAGTTGCCCAAAAAGGTTTCCAGATTTCATCGAGTACATAGTTTTGTAAAAAACTGGATTTTTTTTTTTTTAGTCTGTACAACTTGGAAGCGCCAACATGTGCTTAAAAAAAAATTAACAAATAAAGCTTATGCAACTAATTTTTAATTTACTTCAATCAACCACTTTTTCTATTTCCTGCAGCTCCAAATGACCACTTACTCTACAGCAACCGGTCCCAGATTAACTCTACCTTGAAAGCTTGTGAAGATGCGTTGCACGATGCAGAAACAGCATGCAGACTGCAGCCATACTGGTTGAAAGTAAGCTATGACCCCAGTTGTATTTTGTTTTAAAACCTTGATACCACCCAGATAGAAACACCTTCGAATGGTCAGACAGCTGAATCTGAGGGAGGCTTTAAGTCCTGTAACTCCTTGGACTTCTGCGACTTACGGATACTTATATTCTTGAGCTTCCTGGGGTGAAGGAAGAGAGTGGTAATCCTGGAGGACAGGCTAAGGCTGTTGTCTTTGACCTGGATGAATCTCAAGTTCATGAACTCCCTAAGAACTGAATGCCGTGCCTTTATAATTCTATAAGGTTGTACTGACTATTTTAGGAAGTATCTTTCTCCAGTATCAGTTGGGCTCAGGTGCTGTGAGAATCATACTTGCTTGAGTTAGAGAGCATCCTGGTTCTGCCTGTAAGAGTTTTCAGGACCACTGTGGCTAAAAACTCAGCCACGGGTGGTGTCTGGGTATAAGAGATGGTTATAGTGATTCTCCCTGCCTAGCCTCCTCTTCTTTGTAAAGATCTTTTGTAATTTCATACTGGTTTTATTGCATATTCTTATGACAAGAGAACAAAAGCTGCAGCTATGGATGTGTTTCATTGCAGGGTCACCTAAGGAAAGGACAAGCATTAGCTAATCTGGGGAAAACAGAAGAAGCTTTAAGAGAGTTTCTATTCTGCCTTGCTCTAGATACTGGGAACAAGACGGCCAAGTCTGAAGCACAAAAGGTGAGTTCCCTAAATCATCTGGAACTGCTTTATTATTTTCGGTGGCCTTTTATAAAGGAGGATAAGAATTTTTCTTCTCTTTTGCCCTTTCTCATTACTGGAAAGAGCTGCATGGAGGCACGCATCCAGACTTGTTCAAACTTGAGTTACATCTATTTCTTACTTGAAGATAGGGAGGTAGCAAGAACAGATACTCAGCAGGCACTGTGTGGAAACAGTTACTCATGGTGTTAGCATCAGCAAATTTGAACTAAAACTGAATTGTTAATGATCGCCACCCCTAGCCTAAATTACTGTGATGCTCAGTAGTCAAATTTCTAACCTGTTTCCTAGCTTGGTGATACATGACCAGTGACAGGGTGTAGAAGAGGAGGAGTTGCTATTGAATGTTGCAGCAGGGCATTGACTGGCAGAACACAACACGCAGCACCCGTCAAACTCCACTTGGGAGCAGCAGCTCCCTTCCAGGCATGCTGTGCAGAGTATCAGGGTGTGAAGGAGGCACGAAGGGAAGCGGTCAACAAAAGAAGGGTTGTTTAAAAATAGTTTTTAAAGGTTGCTAACAGTTAATGCTAAATAAGTAACAAAATAGATCTGCACTGAGGCTTTTCTCAGTAGCAGCCCAAGATGCGGTGTGTGGCTTCTTAAATGGCTTTTGTGAAGACTGCCCTGTTTTGTGCATCCCTCAAAGCTTTGATTTCCTGTGAACCAGTGTCTTAGCATTTGACCTTTTTTGCTGTCGTAGCTAAAAGGCTCAGTGTCGCAGTGATAGCTCATGATAATAAAAATGTAATAGTTCTACTTTGCTTGTACGGATTTTTCTTTTGTGGCACTGTATTCATGCTCTTCTCCATCACTGGTGGGATGGGAACTTTGGGGTTTGTGTGCTGTAATATGTAAGGCTTTCTAATAGCACAGTAGAATTCTTGCAGCAAAGCACTGTTCATGAAGGTAACTGAAAGAGTATAACCTGGATGGCTGTAGTGGAATCAAGTTTTACCTCATTTTGTTATATGGTTGAGATTTCCGACTCCTGTGAGGCTTTTTTTTTGTCACTGATATTTGGAGGGTTTTGTTTGGTTGTTTCTTTTCCCCCAGATGCAGTCTTTCACTGTCCTTAAGCCATGATTTGTTCTTATAGTCAAGCTGGGAGACTTCCTGTGCACTAGAGCAAAAAGAGCAGGAACAGAGAGCTATGTTTCTAAATTCCAAGGCCAAATAGCCTTATCCAAGACACCTAATGTGAGTAGTGGGGTTCTGAGGAAAACTAGGCTTCTTACAACTGAAAGAATTACTCACGCACTCATCAGACACAGAGTTCATCCATGATGCAATATTCTACTGGGTCATTTCCAAGGCTGTTTGCATAACAATGACATACTACATTTTACCAAATTCTTTGGGTGCAGCTGTGATGTTCTGCTTGTATTAACTGTCTGGCCATGTTAGTTTTGACATAGTGTGATCCTGTGGAATCCTTTTTGGTTTTAAAAAGAAATCCTAGCTGTCATGTGGCTTTCTCAGGCATCAGCCAGATCACCTCGGTAGTATGCTGAAATGAGTTTTTGAAGTGTGAATCTTCCATTCAGCTCTGTTTCTTTCCTTAAATAATCATCTGATAAGCTATGCCATACAAGTGGCTACAAGCTGCTACTTGAAACAGATCCACTTATTTTCTGGTAGCAAATAAAGAAATAGCATTTTTATACTGCCTACTTTTTTTTTGTATTCTCACATTAATGAATTAAAAATAGCTGCAGTTTACAATATCAGAGATATCAATTTAACAGAACTTGGATTAAGCCTGGGAGATGAGTGCTTTCTGAACTGGTAAACTCTAGTGAAAGCTTCTGATGCGGAGCAGAAAACGTATTTAAGAAAGGCGTTAGTAATTTCTGGTGAGCTCTGAACTCTAGTATAAAGAGGACAAAGGCATGTGCATCACGTCACAGAGAATGGTTAATAACTTTATGGGTTTATTTAACTCTGAAAATGTCTCTTCCTGTCTGTTTGGCCTATATTGCATTAGCTCTTGCACTTTTTGTTCTTACCAGAGTCTAAAGGGCTCGTAAAATGGTTTTAACAATAATCGAGGATGCTTCTTTCAGCTATTCCCTTACTTGCTTTTTCATTTAGAGGTTGCAAGGAAGGATCTAAGCAGTGAAGTATTCTGTTTTATATCACAGCTTCTACTTAGTTTGTTTTCACTCATCCCGGGAAATGCTCAGGAACACTTACCTGATATCCTGCAGCTGTTGTCACATCACTCTAGATTAAAGGGGAATCTCCTAAATTCAGTGGGATCTGGAGGCACCAGCCATAACCTACAAAGGTTGCTCAAGGTAAAGATCAAGTCTGATGTGTGGTTCTTAATTTGTTGTGTGTTTTATGTTCACTTTGGGAAGCCTTCTCTCCTTTTCACCTCGGGGAGATAGGAGGATACATTTTCTTAGACTTTTATTTAGTTTTACAACATACAAACCAGGGTTGATTTAATGAAGTCTCTTTATCTGACTTCGTTTTCTTTAATAGAAGTCTTTCGTTGCTCTGTTAAATTTTATGCCAGAGTTGAGTGGGTTCGATTCCTGTAACTGTCTTAGCTCTTCCAAATAGTTGGTAGTGGGAGAGGGCTTCTGAAGATTGGATTGAGAGACCCTCAAAAGGTGTGAAATGCTAAAATGTAGGGTTTTAGCCTGAACTGTAACTGATGATGTCAGTGACATCCTGCATACAGATTCTGTACTCTGCTTAGAGATTATGGTAGAGCCACAGACAGATGGATTAGCTACTCCAAGTTTGGTTTCACAACCCTAGCTTTGGAAATGGCTGCAGAAGTTTACATTGATGAGTTTGTAAGGACCACTTTTACTTCACTGAAACCTGAACTTTGAGGATAGGTTTTGCATGTACTGTGTATGTTGGAGGAAACTTCACTAGTCCTTACAAACAAAACTGATAGGTTTTGAGCAGCCATTTTGAGACTGATAAGAACATTGCCTTCCAGAAAGGCTATTAGCATATTCTGACAAGAATCCTTTTTTTATGACCCTTTCATGAGGTTGTTTGAGGGACAGTTCACTCATCTGTCTGCATGTTACACACACCGCAGCTCCTGATCACAAGCCACAGGATCTGCTTTCGGGTTCATCTGGGGGGGTTGATGTGACAAGCTGATAGGTGATGTCCTGCATAATGGCTGCTCACAGGTTTTTCTGTTGCTGTAATGGGATAAAGACTGATCATTTTATCCTCTGAAAGAAATCTGTCTTACTAAAGGAAGCTCTGCGCATTTTCTCTGTTAAAAATACTGTGTGTTTATACCGCTTCCTTAAAATGAACTCACAGTTTTGTTTGTTTTGATGGTTGATACCATCATTATGATGTAAAGAATATGCATTTTTCCATAGGTTAAGTGAGGATAATATATTTAACCTCAGATCTAGCTACATTTCTCCCTGAATCAAGTTTTGTGACCAAGCTATAGAGATACACATAAGGGCTGAAAATACTCAGTGCCATGTCAGGGCTGGTTGGGGTGGAGGAGGAGTTTGTGTGTTTCTCCTGCCCCCTTAAAATCAGGCCCTCCCACAGCAGTTTGAGAACTGTGGCTTCTTGACCTACAAAGTGCTTCCTGGTGATCCATAATATTAAAGACTTGTGACAGCTTGGGGTTTTTTTTGCTTACCAAGTTGTTGGAAGATTGGTCTAATGTCAATTGTCTCTTCACACAGGTGAATGTGGAACAGAAAAAGGGTTTTTCCATTCCAGAGGAACCAAATGTAACTACTTCTGGTAGTTTGAGGAAATCTGTACAAATTACGGAGAGCAAAAAGGACTGTTCAGAGGAGGAGAACAAACTTGCCTCCATGCCAGAGTCTACTCTTCTAATTTCTGAGAAGTGCAGCCTCCTGAAAAGGAAGTGCTGCCCAGAGGAGATGCGAAATGCTGAGGTACCCTGCAAGCTGATGAAGAAAGGTGTGTTTAATTATGCACAGGATAAGTTCCATGGCATGCAATCAGTGGAAAATTTTGCTTTTATAATACTTAGAGAAAGAGAGTCCAAATTACACTTTGGCTTTTATATTTTCTCTTTAGTCTAATCAGGGCACGATGTGGAGTCTTTCTAGTGCATTTAAAAAGGAGAAAAAAAAAAAAAGGCTAGTCTAAAAAGGGGGCTAAGAAGGTTGGATCAAGTGTTTGTTTATCAGCAGAGCTCTGAATCTCTTGTGGAACATCAATGTTGTGCATAGAATCGTAGAATGGTAGAGGTTGGAAGGGACCTTTGGAGAGCAAGTCCAACTCCCCTGCCAGCACAGGAGTCTTAGTGCTTTCCAGATCAATTAAAAAAGCTTGTTTAAAAGCACAAATTCTGTTGTTCGTGATATCTGGCCTTGTTTTCATACTGTGGGATGTATTTACAATGATATGACAAAAGAATTTGTCTCGCTTTGGACTTCTAACACTAATAAAAAATGTTTTGATGTTAATTGTTAATGCAAGGCTAAATTCAGCCTTCTGGAAGTGGATATAGTGTCACCAAAATTAAGGGGACATACGCTGATTTGTGCCAAGGCTGAACTTGATGCTTTGCACAGAAATTATTGTAATGATGTTTAATGGTTCAGTAACTTGCAAGTATATACAATGTGTTTAAATATCAGATGCTGCTTGTAGATACGTGGAATACCATTGTGTTCATATAGTTCTGTTCAATTACATTACAATATGGGTTTTGTTACTGATAGATACAGGTGATACTAAGGGAAATAGTACTGGACAACATACTCCATTTGAATTTGTGGATCCGTCAGATTTGGACTGCTCTCTCTGTATGAGGTACACTACTTTTTTTTCCTCATAGATGTCTTTAGCTCTTAAGCTGTATCCCTTTCCTTTTTATGACCTGGAGACTTTCTAGCTTACTTGGTACTTACTTTTCCCTCTGCCTTGAAATTAGTTTTTATTATAACTGTTCCTCCAGGGATGCATTTCTAAACCTTTTGGTTCTGGGCACTGTTGAATAGAAACTTTCTCATATGCTCTAGGCTAGTGATTGTTTGGGAAAGGGCACCTAAGGTCACATGAGGGTTACACATTAGTGAAGGTGTCTGAAAGATGATTTCCTCTCGCCGCTTACGCGCGCCCACCCACTGACACACATAGTGCACAAAATCACAGTTTGTCCTTTGGAATTTGTAGAGCTCCGTATGATGTTACATAATGCACAAAATAGCTAAAGAGACAATCTCCAACGAATATTCCCAATTTGCATGTAAAAATACTGCTTTGCTGCTATTGCAGTAGGCGGATCTTGCAAGCAAACGAGCATGTTTTTCCTCTATTGCCTAAGAGATGTGCTCCTTAGTTTACTAAGACCATCGCTCCATTTGCTCGACGATATCTTTCTCCCATTAAACAACTTGGGCACAGCAATCCTGGGATAAAACCAGCTGGACTTTCAACTACACCTATTTTACTATGTGCTTTGTAAAAATCAATCAAAACATTTAACTTTGACAAGTATATGTGTGGAGTTTTGTTACTGATTTAGAAGGAAATACCGGGAAGGTGTTTCACGGGGGTCCTGACCTGTGCAGTGAGTGTTGCTTAGGTTGGGCTTTTTAATTACACAGATGTATCCATAATGCATGTTGGGGTTAGTTTTGCACTGTATTTTAAATTCTTAAATAGCCAATAGCCTCTTTGTGACTTATTTCTGAAGGCCTGTGCTTTGAGAAATCTGTATTTGTTTGGTTTTGTTGTTGATATGCAGGAGGTGAGGCTTCAAATTATTTCAGACAAACCGAAACCTTTGGGGGGAACAACTGCTGTGTTGTTTTGATTCGCTTCTGCTTGGAATATATCGGATCTGCCCCCTCTCCCTCTGTCTGCCTACAGCTGAAACATGCTCCTAAAGTTTATACAGCTGTCAAAACACTTGATACTGCTAAGAGCAAAACTTTCCTCTAACAGAAAGCCACACAATTAGTCTTAGCTGGTTTTAATGAGTCTGCATGTTTATGATCATTATGTCCACAGTGTTTTTCAGATGTTTTTTAATAAAATTAATTAGCCCTACTTCCTCATCCTCTATGTTAAATCAGAAACAGACTACAATACTTTTGTAAAGGAGTTAGCTGAAGGATTGCTGATGCCCTTACAGTCTAGAGGATGGTGATGCTGATTTTGCAACTGCAATCATAAATGCAGGCCTTTAGCTTGGTAATATTGCTGCAACAATGAAGGCTGAGGGAAGCTGTCACAGGATCTTTCTTGCTATTAGTGCAGATTGATTATAATTATTTCCTGCTGTGTTCTTCAGAAGTATTTTAGGGATTTGGATCCTGAGATACTTTGGACTAATTACCTAGTAACCTACTGACCTGTTCACAATTAACTGCAGGAGCTGTTATTAACCTATTTGTCTGGAGTGGCCAAAATGTTATTGATCTACATTCGCTCGGGTAGCAAGCAGAGAATAAAGAGTCATAGTCCAAGCAACATTCTGGTGAGAAATAAGGGAGCATTACTCAGCAGGAGTGAAGGCTTAGTTTCTGCTGTTACAATAGCTCAAAATGATGTAATGAGAGATCTTGGTTTATAGTGTTTCTTTGCAAGTCATGAGGCTTGGTCCAGGTCCCCTTAGAGCAGTCAGGAAAAAGCTACTGCTGGCTTTTGTGACAGCTAGAGCAGAACCATGCATTTTCAACAGGAATTTCTTGTCTTTATGCTAACATTTCAGATCAAGTAAGTCACTGCTAAATAATTACATATGCAAACCAGTGCTTACTGAAACAAATTGTAGTATTCAGTATGTTACATAGTTCAAAGCAGTAAGGTAGCCTTGGTGCAGTGAGGGTTCTGTTCATGAAGCAATCAACAAGGGCTTTCAACTATACAGTGAGGTTGCAATAAGATAGGTGTGGTATTTGAGATACTTCGTGTGTTCCCTTGCTTAAATGTCAGTATTTATAATGACAATAAACTGGCTATGGCAATCCTGTTAAGAGCCAATTATGTTCTTAAATACTCACCTTGTTAAAGATGCTAATAAATGTGGTTTTACATATTTATAGTTTCCACATGTATAATAGAACTTAGTCTGTTTTGATAAGCTGTAATATTTAAAGGTAATCTTACTAATTCACTTAGATTATAATTAGACCAATATTTGAGATTGAAAATGCTTAGGTAGCATGTTGTAAAATAGACTATATGTCAACTTAAGTTCTAGTTTTGAATGTTTCTATTAAAAACAAAACAACCAAAAACATAAAACAACAAAACTTCCACATTATTTACATCTCCCTAAGGTACTTATTGACAAGGAAACATCACTTTGCAATATCATGTAATCATATTAAGTTAAAAAAAAAAAAAACCTTACATGAAAAGTGTCACAGAGGTATTTGAAAATGGGTAAAGATTAGATCCCATGATACTTTGAACACCTGAACTTACATATGTAAATATTTTTCTAGATGAAACACGAACCCAATGTCACTCATTTTCCAGAAGAAGCAGTCATTTGAAGGTTAAAAACTGCCTGTTCTAACAAAACTGCTTTCCAAATCCACATTAGAGTTGGCAATAATAGTTTATTGCAATCGTTTATATGGGCTATTACTGCAAATAGCTATTTTGTGCTTAGCTCTACACATACAAGTAATCATGTGACTTCCACAGTAATAATAGTGTAAGTATTGCTCACTTTCATTAGGAAAGTCAGATGGTCCAAATTCTGCTTCTAGTTATCACTCACATAGAGGAAGATTAGATCCTGGCTTGTTGGAAGTTAATGACAATACTTTGTCACATTCACTGATCTCAGAGTTCATGGGCTGCCTTTCATGTGAAGTGGCAGTAAGGAGGTCTGCAAGCTGAATAAATACAGAAGTTGGTTGAAGAAATGTAAAGTTGTTCCTTGAACAACTTTATCCCTGGAGTAGTCAGTAGTTAAATTAGTGAATGAATGCAGATTTCTTTTGTAGTATATTTTTCTTTCACTTTGGTACACGATATTGTTGTGTTTGTTTTCCAATTTTCTGATCCAGGCTCTTCTATGAACCTGTCACTACACCTTGTGGACACACCTTCTGTCTCAAATGTCTTGAGAGATGTCTGGATCACAACCCAAAATGTCCCCTGTGCAAGGAAGGGCTCTCTGAGGTAATGATGCTTCAATTTTCTCAGCATAAATTCAGGGGTACAGGATACAATCAAGCAGCACCTTCAGAAACATTTGATATTTCCCAACTCAAAAGAAATATTACCTAAGTTAAGAAGAATGTGAGTTTTAAAATGCTCTTGTGACTTAGAAAGTATGGATGGTCTCCTCTGTTTAAACCTTAGGTCCAGATCTGTAAAAATACTTTAAAAATATATGGTGGTTTTTTTTTTTTTTTACTTCCCCTGATTTCCCAAGGTAATGCCCATAACATAGGGAATAAACAACTCTTCAGTGGCACTGTAAGCTTAAAAGATCATTTTGACTTGCTGTAGACATAAGAAAATGGAAATAACACGACTGCCTTGTGCATAGGCACCATACCTGTGAAATGCTCGATGTTATCTGTAACTGCTGGCGTGTGTTTTTACTGCAGTGCTTGGCTATGAGGAAATACTGTAAAACAGTACTAATGGAGGAGTTAATAGCCAGATATCTTCCAGAGGAGCTCACTGAAAGAAGAAAGATTTATGAAGAGGAAATAGCAGAGCTTTCCAAGTATGTAATCCATTTACATAAAATTCAGTCGTAATACTACTGCTGTTAGCTGATGAATAGCTCCTGCCGCTGTGGGACACGAGGGAAGATGCTGACAAACAAGTTTCCTTCTCAGTACCACATGAGTTCAAAGGAACAGGGTCCAGATGAAATTGTGCTTTCAGTTAGCATAAAAACTGGACACTGTGCTAAACAATTAACAGAAGTAGAAGAAATCCAGAAGACTGCTTTGTAAACAAAGTATAAAGCAATGTAGTTGCTTTCAGTGGCCCTCTGTGAAAGCCAGAGAGTGAGACAATAGGTGGAAGCAGTCTCACAGGCTGGGGTTGCAATGTACTGGGTAGGGAAGAAATGAGATTAAGGAAAATAAAGTAAATAAAAGCAGTAATGGAGATGCATTAATGCTCTCACTTGCAAAACGAGAAGGCATAACTAAAAATTCTTCTGCTAGTAAGTGGTATATCACTTTCCATAATAACCTAGTTAATTGGGGGGGAATAATTTTATTTTTTACTTCATTAAAAAATTTATTCTGAAGCGGTTACAATTTCTGTTTAAAGATATGATAGCTTTAAATAACACTATTGCATAAAATATCTATTTCTACCTTGTCAGTAGTTTGATAAAATGTCATAGCTGATTTGTCCTTTCTTTCTTACAGCCTAAATAAGAATGTTCCAATATTTGTCTGCACGATGGCTTATCCTACAGTCCCGTGCCCTTTGCACATCTTCGAGCCATGTTATCGCCTGATGATCCGAAGGTGCATGGAGACTGGCACCAAACAATTTGGGATGTGCATCAGTGACCCTGTAAAGGGGTGAGTGAGCAGCATGCTTGGTCCATGTGATGTACCCTGCTTAGTCTGAAGCAAGTCTCTTTGGAACGGTGCAGAAAGGTCCATGGCTGTAATATCTGTGGTAGCTTTCCAGTAGAGAAAGTTTCTGCCTAATCATGTTGGTTAAAGACATGGAGAAGACTGAAGTTTCTCTTCTGACTAACATGACTGCCCATTTCTCATGAAAGGCACGTAGCTTGTGCGTATTACACAAAGCTGAGCTGCAGACCTCTTGTAATACAGGAAAAGAAAGTCTATTTTCTAATGTTTTGAAATCTGTTCAAGACTTTGACACAAGAAATCAAATTGAAATGGCAATAAGGTGGGTTTAGTTTTTTAAATTATTTAAACAATAGCTAAGCTATTGGGATATATTTAAAACATCACTGTTCTGAATATAGTGGAGGCTGCAGAGGTACAACAGAACCTTCATAAAGACTCAGCATTTACACTGAACCATTTGCAGTCAGTCTTAGGTAATTTTGACCTTACTGTCCGTTTCTGTATTTAGCTTCCCTCCTTTCTATTTATGGTGCATACCTACAGGGTATGTATACACCATAAAAAGCATGATGAGCACAAAATGCACGCCTACAAAGTAAAATCTGCTGAAACTGGGGGAAAACTTCTTCCTTTATAGAATTCATTGTCCTTCCATAATTCTAATATTGTGAATTGCACTTGTGCTGTACAATTAGGCAGAATGTGTGAGGATTGTGGAGAAAATGGGGTTTTGAGCTGTGTAACTTTCAATTTCATAAGATGTTCCCTGTATTCCAAAACATGCAGTTGGTGTTAATCAGATTAGACAGCCTGAATCTTCCTGATAGTTTTGAAAACAATTGTGGAATAATCTGAACTACAGCAGGTCTGTACTATGAACAATAGAAATGAGCTGACACTGGTAAATACCTTTGTGGTAGGGACTGGCTGTATGGCAGCTCTGTGGAGCTAAGGGTGGAGAGAATAAGACTTGTTTACTTGCTTTTGTTCTGATTTCAATAGGTTTGCAGATTATGGCTGCATTCTGGAGATAAGAAATGTTGAATTCTTTGCTGATGGTCGCTCTGTTGTAGACAGCATCGGCAAGAGGAGATTTAAGGTGATAGAGCACAGCCAGCGTGATGGCTATAATACAGCTGATATTGAGTACATTGAAGATCAGAAGGTAAACTTAGAAGTATTTAAACTGTACTTGTGAAATGCTAAGCACATAGGTTCTCAGTGAGTTCTTTTGTTTGCTTCTATTTCAACAAATTTGTGGTATTTACTAACTGCTCGTGGCTAAAGGTGGGAAACATCGTACATTTACCACAAGCGTGCACATGCACTGCCCACATACTGAAGAGTGTGTTTCTGAGGGGCTTTCAGAAGACAAAACTAAGTGAATCCAGAATGAGATTTTACTGTTGTTCTAGACTAAACTGCAGTTTGGGGGGGGGGGGGGGGACCGGCCTCTAATTCCAGGGAAGTTAACGGGAAAGCAC
>JAAGNO010024299.1:12660-44387 GCA_033439905.1 Ceryle rudis
GGAGGAGTGGGTGAGATGCACACAAAAAGAAACAACAAAAAATAGAAAACATACATATTGTTGTGTTTTTTATGTTGACGGGAGGGGTGGGGGGGGGGGGGGGGGGGGGGGAACCTGCCTCTATTTGCATGGAAGTTAACTGGAAAGCTCCCATTCAGGTAAGAAGGGGCAGGTTTGGGTTCATGACACCTTCAAAATTATTCACATTAATTCTTACTTTATATATATATAGGCAGTATTCTGGGTGATGTATGAGCTCTTGGTATGCAATGGGAAGATAAAATATCTACTCTGAGGAGCTGCTAATAGATTTTAAAAAAAGCTTTGCATAATTTCCTCTATGTTGTATGATGTTTATGTAAAGGTTTTTTCATACAGCAATCCAGAAAGTGCTTGTTCTGTAAAAAGGAATCTTTGGGCTTAGAATATAGGGTAAGAAAGTGAAGGAACTGAGGGGCAGTGTGGGGGCTGGGGAGCAGAGTGAGGTACACCAAACTAACTTCAAGATTTATCCTAGAACTCCCTTGGCATGCTTTTCTTTCTTTTCCTTTTCCTTACGCTTCCCCACTTCAGAAAATCCTAACAATTAATGTTGTGCTTTCCTCAACATGCAGACTGAGCTAATGGTAACCTTTCCCATCTCATTACTCATTTCAGGTGCAAGGACAGGAGTATGCTGAATTACTTGTTCTCCATGACTCTGTCTATGATCAGGCATATACGTGGTTTAACTCCCTCAAGCAAGCGCTCAAAAGTCGAATTCTCAGTCATTTTGGTCCAATGCCAGCTAAGGATCCTGACCCACAGGTATCCAGACTCAGTGGCTTATGTAACATTTAGAGACAGAAATAGCAGGGATATCCGATAAGCTGCGAGGCATTGTGTTTGAAGATGAAAATATGATACTCTTCATTTATCCCGCATAAGCTAAGTATCTTAAGTTGCCATACGCCAGTGGTAGCAGAGTTGTGAACAAAAAGCTCATATTTAATGTCAGTAACTTCCCGAGACTGCTCAACCAACTATATTAATCCCAGGAGACTTGAATGCTTTTTTGCCTACTCTACTTCCCCAAATAAATGACTGAGAGAAAATAGACAGGAAGAAACTTGGTACTCTTGTTCAAGGACTGCAAATGGTAGGGAGCCTAAAATAACAGAATATAACTAAATATGAAGCAGTGTCATAAAGTATGAAGAAGGGAGGTAGGAATCTCAAAGAACTGGGTCAATAATAACATGGCAACAAAATACATATTTTATAAAAATAAATCTAGAAGGCTCAACCTATAAACTGTTGCTCGAAATAGAAATGCATCTTGCTTCTGCTTTCAGCATCCTGGTTTTGGGAAAGGTGCAGCTTGGCTGCAATTTGTTTCAAGCCAGCCTGTAATCACAAGCCATTAGGTTGGCAGTGAGATGACCTGCTTGCTAGATTGCTATCAAAATCCTTTGTTTTCAAAGTTAAATCTTCAAAAATAAGATCTTATAGATTATAAGTATCCTAACTTCAGGCTTTTTTTTTTTTCTTTTTTTTTTCCTTTATACTGCAGGCTAACCCTAATGGGCCAGCCTGGTGCTGGTGGGTCCTAGCTGTCCTTCCACTTGAGAACAGAGCTCAGCTCCCTTTCCTTGCCATGAAATCCCTCAAAGACCGCTTGAATGGCATCAGACGTGTCCTTACATTCATGTCTCGTACAAGATCACGGTGATGGTGAGGAGGAGAGCTGGGAAGTCTCCCACAGTACTTGACTGTAGACTGTATCTTGTAACTTCATTTAACTGCAATAATGTCTTACAGATTTGAGTGTCAGGATGTTTAAAGCCTGAATTTCAAAGAAAAAGAGTTCTAAAGAGCAAGGGATGTTTATGGATACTTCAATAATTTCCATCTGGAACTCTGAGATGATTATTCAATCACTGCACTGCTAAATTAATAACAAATGTGATAGAACAAAAAGTGATCTTGTTTGCCATAAACCTTTTAAAAAGCTTAAGGTTTTTTTAATTATTTTTATTTTTTAGTGGATAAAGGATAAACTGTGCAGTTTAATGTGAAGCAGGAATAATAATGTTAATGCATTATTTCAGTGAACTGCAAAGACTTTTATTCCAAATGGTTCAGGTTTTATATAGAATTGTGTAAAATAATGTTCACAACTTCCGTTTGATAATTTATTTTTGCACTATGATTTTTTTGTTTTGAAATGTATATTATTTATGTGTTCATTCTCTAAAGGAAAGTGAGCTGCTCTATTTATTTATAGTATTTTTACCCTATATTTATGACTGGGGGCAAAATGATGATTCTAGCAGTGTACAACTAACTGCTTTGATAATTTTTCAGATATTTGTGTTCAAATACTTTCAATGTTTTTCTACTTATCCCCAGTTTTAATGTAGCCTAAGAAGGATTCCCCCTGCCCCAAAACAGCCTGCCACGAAGTCTTTGAATGCACAGACTATGTCAGTTGTTGGAGCTTGATCCTATGCTTGTGACTAGGTTTCCTGATACTGCAAAACAGTCAAGCACATGCTTAACCTTAAGCATGTTTAAGTGAATGGGTAAATTCAAGTATTGATCAGTTGATGGCAGTGGGATTTGGCCACAGTGGTGACAGAAGGATCTATCCCCTAAGTTTTCACACAACAGAGAATAACTTGGAGTTGAATTTGTATCTGAATTCCTGCAAGAATGGATAATGGCTACACACATCTGCAAAGGGCGAGCCACATTATATGAAAAGTGGCTTCTCCTAAAGAAAACTGGAAATACTGGTATTGTTTCATTGTAGGTTACTACATAGATTTGTAACTTATTTTTTTTTTTCCTGTCAACTCTTGTTGCTGTTAAGATCAGTTCTTTTAATGTTTGGTGGGATTTGGCTTTGGAGTGTGTGTATGGGATGGGGAGGGGGAAGTTAATTTGAACTGTAGGATTCAGAGGGCAGTTTGTGTCACGTGAGAAGGAATATGTTGTAATAAATGCTATTTATTTCACCCCATTCTTCAGCTTTGTTAGCTTCAAATCTCTACCCAGCCACTGCATTTCTCTTAAGAGATTGGGTAGTGTTGCTTATAATAGTTAACTTCCAAGGAAAACAAGCGAATTTTAGTGTGATTACTTTTTAGCTTTAAAGCAGGTAAAAATAGGACAGAAATGAAAATAGGAAGTATCTTGGTTTTGATTTATTTTTTTGAAATCAACAGTTCCTGTACTTGTTTTGCTGCTTTTACTGCTTTCAGTGTACCACTTTCTGGGACTGATCTTGCTTCCATCTGACTTTGACTTTCACTGATTTCAATGTGAGCAGAACTGGGCCTTTTATTCCAAGATACTGGGTTGGGGTTTTTTTGTTGTTGTTGTTTTTAGTGGCAAAAAATAGATCAATTGAGAATGTTATGGAATGCTGCAAATTTCTTTGTTATTTTTACCCAGGAGAGCACTCTTTGCCATTCCATGCCTTTATGAAAAAAATGCAGTAGAATTTAATGTCAATTATCCATGTGTTTTTCCATCATCATCTCATCAGAAATACTTATTAGTTAAAAGTAATTTCCATACTGTTAAGTTTCCATAAATCTACCTTTGTTCCCCCTCTTGTTAAATTCTATAGAACTCTTCTATAAGGGTACCAAAGAAACAAACGGAAGACAAACGTGTTTCAGTGTTGATGCAAATGGAATATGTATCCTGTGTTTGCACTGAGCTCCTTTAGAAATGCTACAACTTATTTCTGTACCGCTAGATTGCTGCACTTCTTCCATAGGTGGTACTTCACATCCTTCTCTGTAAACAATGTATAGACCTACGTACTTGTTCTGAACAATAACAAGTGTATGGTGGCTGACATCTGCTGTGGTATTTGTCTTCTAAGTCAGTAACAAAGTGATTTCTACTTGTTTGGAAGTGAAGCTGCATTAAATGCAATTCTTCCTTAAACCATTATGTATTATTGTATAACATAAGGGACCCATATTACTCCCATGAAAAAAAGCTGTCACTTTGTTACTCTTATCTATGAGAAAAGGACCTTAAATATCTATTTTTAAATAGTTTTCTCACTGATGTCATTGTTCCTTTCTTCTGCATGCTACATCATCTTCTACAGACTCACTCTGCTTATATTTTTGATTTCGAAATTGGTATGGGAGGAATCCTCGATGTTAAAACTGAATATTGTCTTTTCTATTAGCCTTGAGTACAGCTGCCAGAATTTCCTAAGCAGCAAGTCCTGTACATGCCCCGTATCATGAATGCCCGGTGCATTTGTCACAACCTGGAAACACTGGACCTACTGCGTGTAATGCAGACGGTCAATCGGCATATGCACAACAAATCAAACACATCAAGAAAGCTCATCTCTATGTGTCCAGTTCTGCTGGGACTGCTCTATGGCCACACATCCTTGATTAATGACTACGTCCTGCAAATTTCGATAGGAAAAAAAAAACAAAATAGGGAGAAACAGATTTCCTAGAGAACACAAATGCGACCAGAAAAAGCTAGACAAGGAGTAGCCTCGGCCTTCAGTGAGTTGAGATGGTAAAGCTTCAGTAATGAGGTTTAAAAACTAAAAAAAAAATAAAATCTTCTAGTTATGCCACAGTACTGCTGATTTTTTGCTTTCAATTGTATTAATCAGTACAAGGATGTAAATGCAACATTTATTACAGGCATGAATAAACAGCTGAACAGATTTAAAAATACCTTACTTATAATTATAGAAACAGCATTGATCAGATTAAATGAAAATACTCCAGTTAGTATTTTAAGTTTTCACATTTTTCTAGACACCAGATCCAGTCCCATAACCAGTCTTACTCATCTGTTAAAAATCATGACTCAGACTTGCATTTGCTGTGTGGCCAAAAGTACTGATTAATCTTTGTTGGGAGGGCAGAAGTAATGCATCAGCTTCTTGGTAGTTCTTCAGAGAAGTCAGTTTCTGTGGGCCCTAGACCCAAGAGTTAGGATTACTAAAATAAATAGTGTGTTTTGTTGGGTTTTTTTAGTTCCAAGGAAATGTGATCAGTCCCCCTTAAAAAAAAGGGGGGGGGAATATAAAAAGCAAATCTTCTGTAATGGGGGCAGAGAAGGAACCAGGAATAGGTCAGACTCTGAGTGCCAGTCTCCTGGGTAGTATCACCTAAACATCTCCTGGAGACTTCTTGGAAGTTTTAGTCTTGATTTTGTTAACTTGAAATCTCCTAATTTTTTTCCTGTAAATGAAATATTTAACAAAATACACTAAAATAAATAACAAAGGCTGTCTATCACCTTTCCAAATCCCTGTTCATATAGATATTGTATGGTTTCTAATTAAAAAGTCAGAAGTTTTCTGCAGGAAGGTAGGATTAATATTTCATGCCCATATATAGACAGACTTATGACACAAACTTTGCTTTGTCTTGCATAGTCCTTTGTCTAGCAATAACTTTGGGGGATATGTTTCTGTGAAAATAGCTGTTAACTGGGCTAGCATGATGTAGTTGAAAGTAAACCTGAGACAGGACTGGATCAATCAGGAAAAACCCGAGAACCTGACAGTAAAATCTGTTGTGGAAAGTAGTTCAGTAATTTTAATAATGAAATCATAAAATGGTGTGATAAGCCATTACGATGCTAAGTCTTAAATGACATTCTGGTGTTAAGTTGTAAAAGTTCCTCTTTCTTTTTAATTAATGTGCTGATATCTTATTTTCCATTACCTTGTAGCAATAAGCAATACCAGCTGTCATACTGAATGGCTGATCTATTGCTTGGCCTGTCCTGTGCGACTCCTTACTAACAGAACACCTGAACCATGGATTTCTTAATCCAAAGATTATTTTAGTCTTAAAAAAAAATAAACAACCAAACAAAAAAATCATGTGGATTTGGATGCAGCAGGTCTGGTTTAATCTGTGCTGTAGAGAAAGAGCTTTACGAAATTAACTTTTGGGTTAGATGGTCTTTTCAGAGAATAGTAGAATCCCAGGCTGGAAGGGACCTTAAGGATCATCTGGTCCAATCTTTCTTGGCAAAAGCAGAGTCTGGACAAGAGGGCCCAGCACCCTGTCCAGCTGAATTTTAAGTGTCCAGTGTTGAAGAATCCACCACTTCCCTGGGGAGTTTTTCTCATTGTGAAAAAATTTTCCTCAATGATTTCTACTTGGTGCTGAAGTTTTACTGGTGTTTAAATTAATGTCAGACAGGAGTTATTTAAACGTGTTTAGGAATAGAGAACATGTTCACAAATTAATAACTGCAGGGGTTTTGTGCGTAAAAACCCAACAGAACTATATGCACTGAAGTAGTGCTCCCCATTCCCCCGAGTCCTGTATCAGATGAATTCAACCCCTGCTTAGTTCTCATTTAATTTGTCAGCTTCACAGCCTAACTTGTAACTGGTGCAGCACATAGTTTAGGATCTGGGGTTTATTCCAAAGCCCAGTAAATCACTGAAAATCTTATAGTTACAGAAAAAGGGTAGTTTCAGCAAAGTCACTATTTTGAAACACTTTGCTAAATAAATATTGTCTGGGTACAAGAAACTAATCTGCTTAGACAGGATTAAAATGGATAATAAAAACCTGAACTATTACATTGACTTACTCATCCAGGTATCATGTGAAGTGCTTACTAACGTTGGAGTTTCATAAGGTCTAAAGTAACCCTCACATAGAAGTGCCTGTATTCTGTTATTGCCATTCTTGAGCTTTTTAATACTCATAGCCATATATTTTATAAATATAAACATATGCACCTTTAAATCTTTACATTCAATTTGCAGAACAAAGGTTTACAGAGCAGAGGTGTAGCAAAAACAATGTAATAGCTTCTGTAATTCTCTGGTGAGGAACGGGAGAAGTACAAAAATGAGGAACAAAAGACTATCTGTGTAAGATGTCTTAATTTGGTACCGTATACTTGTCCAATTTAATTCCATCAAGCTATGTGGTTACAAGAGTGCCAGAAATATATATATATCAAGCCATTTTAAATAAAAAGTTTTGTGGACTTGTATATTCCATTTGTTTGTAAAACATCCTTTTGTGCACTGTAACGAACTTGAACTGAAACTTTAGTTATACTCTCATATCACTGAGCAGAGTACTGTTCGGCTACCTCTATGTAAGGTTGAAGTAATTTGTTTTTTCCAGATTTGTTCACATTGTCATATAAAATATATTTTAAAAAAAAATCATAGTCCAAAGAACCTGTATGTGTTTGTAGATGTACTTATAACTGTGTTGTACCAACCAAGTCTGTGTGGAGAGCTGTTTGCTAATTAAAATTTTTGTGTTCTTTACTCTTTGGCTTGCATAACAAAGAACTACAGAGGTGAACAAATATTACAAGTGAGCTGCTTTTTCAGGTGTTTTAAATAAAGGAATGAAGAACAAATCCTAGAACCTGCAGTCACAGAACAACACTTGATGTGAAGGAACCAAACCGCAGAACTGATCACCACCTCCTCGCTTGTAAAGGATGTCAAGTACTGTGTTTTGTTCAGTTTTCCTTTGTGTTTTGGGTTTGGTTTTTTTTTTCTTTCTCTCTTTGCTGTAGTAAAGTAAGAATAATGGGAACTGAAGGGGCCTGGCTTAGAGCATTCCTATGCACTTCTCTGGGCTTTGGTACCTCTCATGTCTTACGGTTTGCTTTACAGATTTATGTGATTTAAAACTATAACCAGGATACCTTTTCATTTACCGTCTCAGGCAAGAATGATTCCTAGCTCTAGTTAAGCTGTGTCTGTGAGGCAAAGAAAGGACTGTTTTCATTGAAGACCCCTTAAGAAGTTCTATAAGGTTTTCAAAGTCCTTGGTAGAAAAAGCTAGAGACTGGTTTTATTCATAAACCTAACATTGAGAGGAGTGACTCTGTATCTTATTCTATGAAAACTCTGTAAGGATTGCCCAAATCTTTACAAGTTACAGATAAATGACAAGGCAAAAGGAGTAGCCCATACAAGCAAGATGGGGCATGCTTGTTACTGATACCCAGGCACCTCTGGTATCAGTGATTGTTTTGCTGGTCTCTTATATAAGCTTGTTCAGGCCCTGTATTTATTTTAGAATCCAGGGCACAGGCTAAGACTGTATGTGGTAAGCCAACAACTAATTATGTCAAGACTGCTCTTTTCTCTAACAAAATACGTTTGCATCGGTTGAAGGACTCTTCCATAGGAAATGGTAAATAGACAAAACCAAAGCTTTTCTTGGGAACATGTTGATTTAAGCTATTCCTTCTAAGTCTTTATTTTCGTTTTGAAAGCTTAAAGAATGGTTATAAAAAAGTGGTTAGATACAGTATAAAGCAGAGAAAATTTAAACTAAATATAAGATAGCAAACTATTTCCCAACTACTTGCTCACTGTGTCCTCATTTTATAACAGATTTATTGAAATTATATTTGAAACATTTTAAAGGTATCTACACTTACATATTGCTTCATATTAAAGTGTTCATCCAAATGGCTAATGATCTCTATCATGTAAAGCAGTTCAGGGGAAACTACTTCTTCCAGTCAGCCTTTGCTTCCCACTGTAGTTCCCTGACACAGGAACCCGCACTGCTTTGGCTGGCACTGGGATCAGGACTAGTGCCATGCTGAGCAAAGGCAAGGCCATGTCCCAGGCTACCTCCTGGCTGTTACCTGCCCCAGCTTTGAGAATTTTGTCATTCAGCAGCAAATGGTTTTTTGTTTGTTCAGGTTTGTTTTCTTTTTTTTAATGTGAATGAGATGCCTGGCACATTCCTTAATGTGCTGTGGTTCTCGGTATGACTGAGTGAAAGGTATGGCAATGTTTTAATCTTCCAAAGATGTAGCTGACTTCTTAACAGTTGCTTAGCCTCTGCTCCAGCAGTTGGGGATTGACTGGTCATTGCTCCATACTACTCACGGTCAATAACAATGTAAGGGTTGCTATCTAGCATCCTCTTGGCCACGTGTACAGATGAAGGAAGAATAGAAACTGCAAGATGAAACTAGTGCAGGGCTTGGGGGTTTTTAAATGTAATTCTAATTTTCAAAGTGATTTTTATCAGCAGTCACTAATGGCTACATGACAGAAGAACAGATTATGTCTCATTTCCAGTTAAACAGTAACATCATCAGACCGTCACTAGAAATGTTACGTTTCTAACTAACCAGATAAATTGTAGATTGATACCAAATATTAACGTACAGAGGCTACCTGAGAAACAGCACTGACATAAAGAGCAAGATTTGCTGTGAAGACCAGCCTTCGGCTGCCCCAGACTGAACAGTTAACAGCTTACGAGGGCTGGTAGGATGGCTTTCAAGTTGTTAAGGCAGAAGAATTACTGGCTGAAAGAATCTATATAATGAAAGCCTGCACATGCTGTCAATACCGGTTTTATGCCAGTGTAACATCTTTTGTTTCAGTAGATCTGCTCTTGATTTATAATGCCATAAATGAAAGGAGAATTAAGCTATTTATGTAAGTGACTTTATTTATGTAACTGACTTATGCTGTATTATGTGATGGAAAAGAAAACCAAGCACATGCCTTTTTGTGTTTTCTGTGAGCTACAGGAAGATTTTGTAAAAGTAATGCTAGTGATAAATAGCTTTATGTGACGTATTAGAAATTCAGTCTCATCCACATGGAGGTTTTACTGGGAGTAGAATACATGGTAATAGATGACACAATCATGTGGAAGGATTTGAGCAAGTCTGCAGACAGGCTAGAAAATGGGAATACTGAACATCACAATTTAGACTGTAAGTCAGTTCCACAAAGCAATTGTTATTCAGGCTCTTCCTTGGATGAGTCAATGATTTGTACTGTGACTATTAGTACTGAATGTGCCATCTAAAATTCATTTTGAAAGATTACTGAAGCATTAATGATTTAAAAGTGGCTTCTGCAAGTATTTTTCATCAATGAGAAGCCCAAACACTATCAAGGCTAAAGAGCGTACATAAGGATTTTCAACACAGCGGAATTAGGGGTTTTTCACATGCTTTTACATTGTTTTTTACTCCTTAGTGAATGATGACTATATAATATTTAGGAAATCAGGGTCAGTAGAGTAAATGTTTCTGTAGCAATTTGGCAGACACACCTTTCATAACTCATAAAGTCACTACTGGAAAGGCACAACTGGGTCACACAAGTGCATGGTGGGATGCTGCTTTCCAGTTATGCAACCAGGGTAACTAAAGGTTAGAGCAAGCACTTGAATAACGAGCTTTTTGCCAGAAAGAGTAGAACAGAAAAACACAGTGTGTTTAAATGCTGGCTTCTGAGCAGCAGCCGCCTAACGTGTCTAGTTGGGAGTCATCAAACCGAAATAGAACCGGATGCGTCAGAACTTTGAAGAATGGCAGTTCAACATCCCAAAAGAAAAATACATCTGCTTGTATTCCAAAAGCAGATCCTACCCGTTCTCTCATTCCAATAGATGATACCAGAGCCGTTTGCAGCGTGTTGCTCAGCTTCTTCTTCTGGCCCACTGCAACTGGCTTTATCACTCATCTTTTTACTTTCTCTATCATCCTGCAGCATCTTCAGCTTTGAGGAATTGCACAGTTTGCCTCTCTTCTCTTTCCTGCTTCTATGTATATTTTACTGGATTACTTCTACGGAATATAATTATTGCAGAATTCTTATCTAACTTCTGACAGAGGACAGAAGAGAGAAGGGATGTTGTGTCCCTACCCTGTAAAGACTTTCCAAGGTTTGGAGGGCTAAGATCGTAGCCCAAGTTCACAAATTACGGCATTCGCTATCAAGTAACTCCCATCAAGTTGGGGAATATTGGTTACAAAACCTGACAACTATTGCAAAGAGACTAAATACAACAGTGTTCTTTTAATCACAATTACATCTCCTGTTACAGCTGCACACCAGATAAATATATTAATCAAAATGACCTCATTTTAGGCATGCGTAGCAGTGTGTTATATAACCATGTTAAGTATGCTATTTTATTTCCCTCCCGCCAAGGAGAAATGGTGTTTGTCTTACAAGAGTTCCAAATAAGTCTGGTTATAAAAGAACAGGAGGGAGAGACGAAAGTGAGAGAACTAATAAGCAAAATGACTCATTCTGAGAGTGCAGAGGTGATGTTACACTCCACTTAAATCTCAAGTTGCTCTAAAGGAAGCTACCGTTGTCACCAGCAGTCTCAGTATTCCTAACATGCCCAGCATTTCTCAGGATGGAAAAAACAGATGTGCTACAAGGATGGAAACTACGTCTTTTCAGACCTCATCGGTTCCCAGCATTCCTGTTTTGTGTTCAGAGCTGTTTGTGAAAGCTGCCTCCATAAACGAGGAGTTTGGAGAATCCTCTGCCACTCTTTTTGTTGTTCACTTCTGTGGTGAAAAGTGGCATTCAATTAATTATGTTCCAGTGCTACTAATGATGCTTTAAATAAGCTCAAAAGCACTCTTAAACGTAGAATACAACCCCCCCACACACATAACAAGGCTGAGACTCATCTAGATTTATACTGCACTACAGAAAAAAGGACCAAGAGGCGTACATTTTTGCAATATAAGATCACTCAGCCAGAGAACTCTGATAAGTGCTGAAAATGTGAAAAACAAATGGCAGGGTATGCATTTCCCATTTGCTCAATACACACACATAAAAGAAACACTGTGTAGGCTTCACTGCAGCATACCAGTGCGTCCAAAACTCAAAGGTTAGTTACATAAATGATAAGGCGTGGGCTTAAATGCTTCATTCAGCTTGTTAATTACTTGCTTTGTGGCCTGAGCCAATGTTCTGAAACAGGTTCATCCAATACTGTGTTGCTTCCTCTGAATTTTCATTTCGTGTGTTAAACTGAAGTGCTGGGAACAGTTTGTTGCAATACCTAAGAAGAGGCTGTTTTCTTTTCAAGCAAATTACAGAACAAACTTACTCAGACTAATCCACAGATGCTCTTTAAATGTCCTCACTATTTCAGAAAATTATGACATTTAATTCTTAGAGCATTCTCTTTAAATAAGGGAACTGCTGGCTGCATAAAGATATCTGTATTATTGGCGTATGTTTTGAGGGTTCCTTCTTTGTGTTTTTAATCTACATATCCAACGGGGGAAATGAATGGCAGTGTGTTAGAAAACTCTCAAAAGAAAATAGTTAATATGTGTCTGGCAGAAAACTAGCAGAAGCTATGTTTCAATAGGAGATGGAAATATTTTCACCTTCGGTGGAAATTCAGTTAACTGGGATTCCCAGTTGATGAGATTCTTTAATGCCATGGCCATGAACAAGCCTTCATTATTGAACAGCTGAAGACAGACAGACCACCTGTTTGTTTCACGAGATATACAGGCAGAAGCTGGAGGTTTAGAATTCCTTACCTCTGTGGAAGTAAATTACATAGGTTTTGGAGCAAACTGTAGTTTTACCACATCAAGACTGTACCTGGGAAACCCATCTAAAATTTACTTCAAACAAGAGAATTTGTTTTAAGTCTAAAACTGCCTAAGTTGCTTTGTTTTCATCAGTGTACACTTGCAGACACCTTGATTTCTAACTCAGATATAAGCCAAGAAGCCTATTGAGGCCCTGAATTTAACAGGTACAATGAAGTGGAAGCAAAAAGAATGCAAACGTTTCAGAAGTTTTTGACTGCCAGCTTTTTAAAAGACTGTAATAAATATCCTTCAAACCTCACCTTTCTATTTCTACATGAAGGCTCCATCTTTTTCCTCTGTGATAAGGATTCCACTTAAAGATTTCTGAGTCACAAATGCAGATTAGCATTTGGATTTGAATCACAAGGCAAGAAATGGAGGTTGACTGAAACAGAAATCTTCTCTGGTCCATTGTATGGACCAACTACAAAATACAGACTGCGGCTGCAAATCTGGGCTGAAGCTATCTGGCAGCGTGCACTGCTGTGGGGAAGGTGATGAGATTATCACATTGCCACTCTACATCAAACCTTCTTTCTCCATTATTCTCAGATTATTCAGGAGTATTACTTCTGAGGTTGCTCATTCCCCTTGGTTCTGAACTTCATACTCCTTTCCCTACTTGTACTGGCTTGCTTTGCTTTCCACATTTCATTATTTCCTGCCCATGGGCCATATCATATCATTTCATCAATATTTCATTGGAATGACTCCCTGCTGGAATCAGTATGGATTTCTGCTTAAAAATTGATACCGCAATATGGCCCTACATTTCTACCCTTATGCACCTGTTCCTCTTGAGTTACAATCCCTCTACGTCTTAATACTTCCATTTTTCACATTGCTCAGAACATCAGAGTATTCTTAACTGTATTTAAACTATCAAAGGAATACAGATTCTAAGTTAGAACATGCGTAAAAATGCCTTTTCTGTTAGAAAGTGAGACTCGACCACACTATTCTGCTCATTTCAGTACACAGATCACTTTTGTCTTCAGGCTAAAC
The DNA here is from genome assembly GCA_033439905.1 of Ceryle rudis. NCBI lineage: Eukaryota > Metazoa > Chordata > Aves > Coraciiformes > Cerylidae > Ceryle > Ceryle rudis. The sequence continues at coordinate 26,053 of JAAGNO010024299.1, forward strand.
ATTGTTTCTTCAAATTGAAGATGAAAACTGCAATTAAATATAGGCCACAGATGTTCAGGATGCAGACGACAAAAATATAGGTTTCATAACTTGACAGTTATGCAACCAGTTGCTTTTCACATATTAAAACAAACATTTAAATTTTTGCTTTTATTTACCCTTACTCTGAACACAATTAAACCTATAAGGGGTCCTTAAAATGGTGACAATGAAAGATGTTTCTGATCTATTTTAATCATTGATAATATTTTCCTCGAGATGTTAATTTCTAATTTAACCTCAGATCCCCAAATACCCAGATACCCAGTTCTCCATCGCATTAATGAGTCACCTGAATAACTCTGAGGACACCAGCCTTCATTTTGCCACAGATCTGGTAAAGGCAAAACGATTTTAAGATAAGGTCATTATATATAAATGTTATTTACCTTACCTACTGCATCTCGTTTAAAGTGTCTACCCTGATAGGCAAAGTCCTCCCTGGGACTGGCTGCGTGACACCCTGCAGCAGTGGAACTCTCATCTAATACAGCACAGTCACACATGCAACAGACAGAACTTCTACAGGAGCTGAATCTAGACTACGGAATTTAATCCCTTAGCAGATAAAAATGATCAAGGGACTAAGGACTTTCTGTACTTACATAAAAATCCTTTTCTTCAACTTAGCTTCCCTCTAGTAAATCACACATATTAATTCTCTCACTCAAATATAAAGCAGCAAACCAAACAAGCTGTTCTGTTTGCTGACTGTAAATGGAGATAGAATGCAAAACTCAGTGAATGTTCTTACAACTATTTATACTTTTAGCCTGTTTTTCTACGGAAGCCTCACTTAGAATATGATGCTGCCTGACCATCATCTCCGATGAACCAGATGACTGATTTTTAACCAACCTATTTTGAGATTTCTACCACCTCCTTGCACATTTGAACCTGCCAGCCTGTCACCCAACGTGCAGGCACACAGACACAGAGAATGTCCTGAGCTTCCAGGCGGCTCTGGACTAGCTGCAATGTGGAGTGGACGGGTGTGCAGATGCGGTGGAAATATGGAAGAGAAGGTACACAGCTCTGTATGAGAGCAAACCTCTTCAGTTTCAGCATTCACAAAATTAACTTCCTAAATATTCAGGAGACTCTTGAATACTTTGGCGGTATGGGCAAGTTCACAGAATCATAGAATCACTGGAGTTGGAAGAGACCTCTAGAGATCATCTAGTCCAACCCACCCCACCCCCAAAGCAGGTTTGCCTACAGCACATTGCACAGGAATGCATCCAGGCAGGTTTGGAATCTCTCCACAGAAGGAGACTCCAGAACCCCTCTGGGCAGCCTGTTCCAGGGCTTCGTCACCCTCACAGTAAAGAAGTTATTCCTCATATTCAGATGGAACCTCCTGTGTTCCAGCTTGTGCCGGTTGCCCTTTGTCCTGTCACTGGGCACCACTGAAAAAAGTCTGGCTCCATCCTCCTTGTACCCACCCTTTAGATTAAATTTATAGACACTGATAAGGTCTCCTATCAGTCTTCTCTTCTCCAGGCTAAATATTCCCAGCTCTCTCTACCTTTCCCTGTAAGAGAGATGCTCCAGTCCCCCAATCATCCTCATTGCCCTCTGCTGGACTGTCTCCATTAGTTCCCTGTTTCTCTTGAACTGGGGAGCCCAGAAGTGGACACAGTATTCCAGACGTGGCCTCATCAGGGCAGAACAGAGGGGAAAGATGACCTCCCTTGACCTACTGGCCACACTCTTCTTAATGCACCCCAGGATACCATTGGCTTTCTTGGCACGTTGCTGTCCCATGGACTGAGAAATACATGAATGAGAAATGCAAACTGAAACTCTTAGGTTATTTAGCCATTTTTTTCAACCCAAGCTCTCAAAGCAATATCTTCATAATATCTTCATAACAAAGCAGTAACAACCAAAAGCAGAATAGGAAGACAACAGGTTTGCCCAGAGTCAATAAAAGCCGTCATTCCCAAAACAAGTCATTTTTCATGAGGAATTAAATAGGCCATGCAGATACCTCAATTTGTATTTTACATCACAGTGTGAATATGCAGAACTGGTATGCTTTTATTTTTAAACTAAAAATGTTTAATCCAGATGCAACACAGAGCCTGACAATACCATTTTGCAGCCATCTTAGAAGCAGAATTGCACTTTGGAGAACACAGATAAGAGCTAACAGCCTAAGATTTCTTAGACCAAAATCCATGTAAACATCCACAAGAACTCTTGATCATTTTGCAGTGTCTGAGGAACTGGAAAATTACACAAACAAGACATTTTTTAAACTTGAGTTACAGCTTCTAGTATAAAAGCCTAATGTGTGTGTCTGTTCACTCTGGGTACCCACAGCCCTGCAAAGGCGGAATCAGCTGTTCCCAACCCCTGAAGAAAATCTTCATTAATCTCTTCTAAGAATCTGACACAAGTCGGTTGGGTTTGTCAGGTTCAGCCAAGCTGCATGAGTCAGGTCACACGAGTCAAGAACAGAGTTTTACTGGTAACTCAGAGAGAGACAGAGAGATGGTTGTTTTAACCCCCCTATAATAGCCAGTCTGAATCTGGCAGGGCAGTTCCTCTCCACAGCACAAAGCAAGCTTCTCACAGTTTCTAAATGAAGCACAAAGTCCTTAATGCAGTTACTAAATGAGAAGTGGCATCTCAGTGGGCTGCCTCAGTGGATTAATTTTAAATGCATAATTCAATATAGACCCACATAAACCTTTATGAATAGAAATAGAGGTTATATAAGCATGTTCTTACAGCATATACTGCAAATTTAAAGGCCAGTTTGACTATAAATCAACTCTAACTTTTATTAATATTTTCACCTTCCCATTGGTTCATTCCTCTAGCAAATGTGCTAATCAGATTACTTTCCTCGCTCATACTTTGAAATACCTAAAATAAAAACAGCATTTCATTGCCAGAGACCAACTTTTTTTCTCAATCCTTTAAGAAAAGTTTATGTGGGGCTTGTTTTGTGGCGACAGGTTGCATCAGTGGTAGTTCAGCAAAGGCACTGAATGCTAAACCATCATTTCACACCGGTCACATCCACAAGCCCTTCTGGGACCTGCACGTCCCAAAGCCTTGTCTCACAAGAGCAGAAAAGATGCCGCTGGACAAGATTCTACAGAAAGCTGGTGCTTGGAGGCAGATTCAAAGCCCTTTTATGTCCCAGGAAACATCCTTGGGCAAGTTTAACAAGGTGTCAGGGAAGAGTGAAGTGTGACATCTCCCAAAACCACGGCAAAAGCTCTATGTCTATTCCCTGCCTTCTTTGGAGCCAAAACACACACAATCCTCAGGGAAACTAGAATGGAAACCAGCTTCCTATTTTCAGTCCTTCCTAACTAGCCAAACTGGTCTGACAGCTTTAGGCACACAGGCACTTTGCTACAGTAGATGGCCATGGGTTCATCAGTGTAGCTACCAGGTCTGTGCTTTTAGCATAGAGCTGTGAGGTGATCAATTCAAAGACTTCAGAAAGCCAAAATAAATTAAGACCTACCTCAAAACTAGTTTTCATGTGGTAGATGAACGGTTTCCCATAAATCAATTTCTTCCAAACCAACAATGGCATACCTCACTGCACTGAAAAAAAAAAAAAAGGAAAAAAAGATTAATTTGATGATCCCAGAAATATAGTCATCTTTTTTGCCAGGGATTAATCTTGCCTTCAAGCAAGGTAAATCCCTAGCCCGCTGAATGCCAGTTTTGTAAAACTGATTAGCAGCCTCACCAGTTAAAAAATATGTCCAAAGCGTTACTACAATTTATTATTAAACATAATCAGATTAATTAAAGTCAGAATGTCAGGCTTGGGCTATTAGTAGAAATATTTATGATTACATGTAGATAGTAGCAGCTATTCTGGTATTAGGCTGCATATTAACAGACTGAGTCCAAAATGAGCTCATTTTAGTAGAGCTAGAAAATTGCATGGGTTGAAAAACAAACCCAATCCTCTAAATACCCCCCAGCTTTTCGGGAGTTCAGATCCAGACCGGGACCACAGCAGTGCATCTCAATTACAGTTCTACAGCACACAGAACCAAGAACTTGCTGAACACTGGAGAACTTTACACCTAGCTCAAAATCTAGCTTTCTATCTTGGGTCCACCATCAGTGTAAAGATAAATGAAGACCACGCTGTGGATGACTGTGGAAATGCCTGCGCTGTGTTTTGCAGGGAGATGTGAACTTGCTCTGTTTTCTCTCAGTCAGGTGGATGTCAGTTGGTTCTCACTTAAAAGCCATTACACCACGGGCTCTGCATTACATCACTAATGCTGTACAACAGGTGACACGTGGTGGCACCCAGTCTGGTGCCAACTCACATCCTCACAGCTTTGAACATAAGCTGAGTTAGCTGCAGTTGGCCTGTGAAATAAACTCACAGAATCAATTTGGTTGGAAAAGACCAAGATCATTAAGTCCAACCATTAACCCAACACTGCAAAGTCCACCACTAAACCCTGTCCCTAAACACATAAGGTTGTTGTGGCCCAAGTGCAGGACCCAGCACTTGGCCTTGTTGAACCTCAGACCACTGGTGTCGGCCCGTCCAGATCCCCCTGTAGATCCTTTTTACCCTCAAGCAGAGCAACACTCCTGCCTAACTTGGTGTTGTCTGCAAACTTACTGAGGGTGCCCTCAATCCCCTCCTCAGATCATCGGTAAAGACATTAAACAGAACTGGTCCCAGTACTGAGCCCTGGGGAACACCACTTGGCATTGGCCATCAACTGGATTTAAATGCATTCACCACAACTCTTTGGGAGCCAGTTTTTGTTTACTTTTTTCATCCAGCCAGTTTTTTATCCAGTGAAGCGTATGCCCATCCAAGCCATGAGCAGCCAGTTTCTCCAGGAGAATGCTCTGGGAAACTGTGTCAAAGGCTTTATTAAAGTCCAGGTAGACAACACTCACAGCCTTTCCCTCATCCACTAAGTGGGTCACCTAGTCACAGGAGATCAGATTAGTTAAGCAGGACCCGCCTTTCATAAACCCATGTTGAGTGGGCCTGATCACCCGGTTGTCCTGCACGTGATATGCAAAGACACTCAAGCTGATCTGCTCCATAACCTTCCCTGGCACTGAGGTCAGGCTGACAGGTCTGTAGTTCTCTGGAACTTCCTTCTGGCCCTTCTTGTAAACGGGTGTCACATTTGCTAAGCTCCAGCCAACTAGAACATCCCCAGTTAGCCAGGACTACTGATAAATGATGGAAAGTGGCTTGATGTGCGCTTCTGCCAGCTCCCTCAGTACCCTTGGGTGGATCCCATCTGACCCCATAGACTTAGGTATGTCTAAGCCGTGTAGTAGGTCACTGACCATTTCCTCTTGGATTATGGGACTTCATTCTGCTCCTCATCCCTGTCTTTCAGTGCAGGGGGCTGGGTACCTGGAGAACAACTGTTCTTACTATTAAAGACTGAGCCAAAGAAGGCATTTGGTACCTCAGCCTTTTCCTCATCCTCGGTCACTCCAATAAAGGATGAGGATTCTCCCTACTACTCCTTTTGTTGTTAATGTATTTATAGAAGCATTTTTTATCATCTTTTATGGCAGTAGACAGATTAAGTTCTAGTTGGGCTTTGGCCCTTCTGATTTTCTCCCTGCACAGCTTCACTGCTTTTCTGTAGTCCTCCTGGTTGCCTGTCCCTTCTTCCAAAGGTTATGAACTCTCCTTTTTTCTCCTGAGTTGCAGTCAAAACTCCCTGTTTAGCCAGGCCAGTCTTCTTCCCCAAGGGTTCCTCTTATAGCACACCGGCATGGATTGCTCCTGTGCCTTGAAGATTTCCCTCTTGAGGAATGGCCAGCCTCCCTGGACTCCTCTGCCCTTCAGGACTGCCTCCCAAGGGACTTGGTCAACCAGTCTCCTATACAGGTCAAAGTCTGCCCTCCAGAAGTCTAAGGTGGCCGTTCTGCTAACCCCTCTCCTTACTTCTCTGACAATTGAAAACTATCATTTCATGATTGCTATGCCCAAGATGGCCTCCAAACATCACACCCTGACAAGTCCTTCTCTGTTCACAAACAACAGGCCCAGCAGTTGGCTCTCTTACCAGCTGCGTAATGATCTTCCAGGAACCTCCTGGACTGTTTCCTCTCTGCTGTATTGTATTTCCAGCAGACATCTGCCAAGTTGAAGTCCCCCCACAAGAACAAGTGGCAGTGATTGTGACACTTCACCCAGCTGCTTATAGAGTATTTCATCTGCTTCTTGATCCTGGTTGGGTGGTTGGTAACAGACACCCACTATGATACCTGCCTTGTTTGCCTTCCCCCTTTTTCTTACCCATAACACTCAATTTTATCGTTATCATCATTAAGCTCTAGGCAATCAAAACACTCTCTAACATACAGGGCTACTCCACCACCTCTCTGTCCTGGCCTATCCCTCCTGAAGAGCTTATAGGCATCCATTGCAGCACTCCAGTCGTGCGAGTCATTCCACCATGTTTCCATGATGGTAACTGTGTCATAGGTTTCCTGCTGTACAATGGCTTCCAGCCTCTCCTGTTTCTTGCCCGTGCTGTCTGCATTGGTGCAAATGTACTTCAGCTGGGTTATTGATCCCACCATCTTTTTGCAGGGAGAAGACCTATTTAAATTCCCAACCTTGTGAAAGTTCAGTAGAAGAAACATCAGCACCAACACTGAGGAACTCAAAGAAGCCAATAATACAGTATTTTTACTAAGAAACAGTTATTAATTAGAAGACAAGTTCTGAAAGGGCTACCTAGGAAACACACTTATTTAAGCATTTTTTCACTGTAGACTATTGGACAGTGTGAATTTGGGGCAATTTCCCCCCACTTTGGCATAGTTCTGGCATAGCTAGGGAGAGACTTGACCCCAACTTATTTACTGAGATTTATTTTTGAGCAATGCAGAAACAAAAAGGCCCAATTATAATCTTATTTAGACCAAAGTAATTCCGTTGGCTTTAGCAGATTTGTTCCTGACTGACAGAGCTGTTCCTGAGATCTGAAAGAAAGCCCAAAGCGCCACTTAGCACTGAAATCCTTCTTGTTATTTTACATTTCTTTGGAAAATTGCATAAAGTCTGTTGTTGTTTATAAGTCACTCCCTGAAAGAAAAAAAGTCTTTGCTGCAGTACTGTGGTTACAGACCCATACTGTTAATAAAAACAAATGCAAAAGTCTAGCAAAAGTATCAGTTCTGGCTGGAAAATTGTCGGTTTTATCCGCTCAGTCGATACATAAGTGTGTGTGCACACTTCTAAAATTCCCATTATTAAACAGAGTGAGAAGACTGACAAGCTGCCTGTCCAAGGCAAAGAAATCAGATCTTCCAACAGCTCTGGCTCTGGACACTGCCAGCATTGCTGGCTCGACTTCTTTCACATGGCAAAAGCTACAAGAAATTCATTTTGAAGACCAGGTTATTATGCAATGCCCTTGGTTACATCAGCACAGCAAGGGAAACACTAGGGGAGAGTAAATAAATGGCAAGGCTCTGTGCCTGCGAGACAGAAGCCGCCCGCAGAGTGCCTGCAGGAAGCCAAGCCGCTGATCTCGGCTGGGGAGAGCACGAGTGGCACCCGGTCAGCACAGGCACTGCCACCCTCCCGCAGCAGCATTGCTCAAGGCTGGCTCAGACCATGAGACTCTGGTATCCACAGTCGTGACAACCCCCTGGTTCACTCCACTGCACCCCAGGCACTGTTCAGCACTGCTGGCCAGGGCAGAGAAGGTAAAGCAGGAAGGGGAATGGGCTCTGGAAGTCTCCACAGAGGGGTCCAGGCATCCCACTGCTCCATCCTAGCTCCCTCTGCAATGCCATTAGCTTTCCAGGGATACAAACCATCTTTCTAAAGGAAAAACCTGCTCTAAAAAATGAGTTAGTTGAGACAGTATGTCCGGGTCATCTCACTTTTGAGACACCACCTTCAAAGGAGAAATCCATAAGAAAAAGGATGGAATAAGATATAAACTAGCATTAACAAATTACGTTCCTACACAAATCCAGTAAATTCCAGTGACTTTTGTGAAGTTGCAAATGAGGTTGTCACTACATGTGAATTGAACATCTTGGGGCAAATCAGTGCCATGCGGTCATAAGGCCACCTGTGCTGTAGGAAACCGACTGAACTAGTTAATTCATCATACTATGATAGACACCAGAGATCAGGCCTGGACAATGACTGGCAGCAACTCACTCGTGAGAGTCCCTAAACTGAAGCTGAAAAAACATTTCTCTTGCTGTATCACAGCAGGGAGCTTCTGTCTGAAAATAAAGCAAAATGTACTGCAGAGCAGGGTGCCTATTGGCACGGGTGCAAGTACGCTGTGTGGAGCGGTGACTCGTCATTTGGATCTAAAAGACTCCCAGAAGAAATTTATCAATCTTGGCTTTAGGGAAGATGCATTTGCTTGGAACCTCTGACTGACGTCATCAGATCCTTCAGATGACACCGCCTGGGGGTGGATTACCTAGGAATAAGTGAAGACCTTCACACCCAGCAAGTCTAAGCCAAACACGTCTCCTGGAGGCGTTAGACTGATCACAGCCCCAGAACCACACTGACCTAGTTACCAGACTTGGATTCCCAGGAATGAGAGGCAACACTCAACTTTTCCCCTATCCGAGGGAGGTTGGACTCCAGACTGCAACATTACGCCATTTTAACCCCCAAGTTCTATTGCTTGAATTTGTGTGACATGATTGAATATCAAAAAAATAACACACTGTTGTGAGACGTTTTGTTCCATATCGCTTAAACATCTCTTAAAAGGGGCCAAATCCAATTTCCACTGTGGCCAGTCAAGAACAGGACTAGACCTGTAGTCTACCTTTCAATAGGCCACACGTGGTCAGGCCAAGCCCCAGCCCACACTGACCCATGTCAGAGTACTTTGCAGAATTTGGGCTTTAGTAGCAAGTCACACTCTGAAACTATTACACAAATAGGAAATAAAAAGTGACGTTGATTCTTCTAACATTTTACATGCAATATACATATTCCCAGATATTACTCTACCACAATTTGTAGTGCTTCTCACAGCCAAAGCTCTTGTTTTATAAACAATGTAAAGAGACAGTTATTTTTATAAGGGAACATAACACCAAGAATGCTTATGTAATAAACTGTCCTATCAAAATGGAGAAAAGAACCATAAAACGAGGCTCTGTTCTGATGTCCTTTCATGCAAGTGCAGCTCAGGTCACTCACCTTGGGCAGAAGTGCCTTTACCAAAGAAATGCTCTACTAAACCAGATATATATTCCTCCTTTTTGCAATACATATGAATCATGTATCGAAAGTGAGTAAACGCCTCTTGTGTTTAAAACACAGATAAACCAAATTTGTACATCTGGCCGCGAGAGAGAAGTCACTTGATTTACTTTTGTATGAATAAAATATACTTCTACAGCTCACGAAGTCCACAGAAGATATTTTGTTCCACACGCACAACTGGTAAAATGCTGCACCTCTGGGGGCTGCATCACCCTCCATTGCTTAGCAATGACTGTCACCTTACTCATTTTGCCCACATCACCAGTGACGTAGGGCTTTAGCACAGCAGGAATGACGCACTTGCTAGCAACCAGCCAGCAACTTCTCCTCCTGCTTTGTTAGCTCTCAATGGTGCTGATGACATCATTAGGGAAGGCTGCTGCATGTAATTTAAACTCTATGGAAACACAACACAGCCCCAGGACTTCAACCCTTTCCCATACTTTGCTACAGTTGCTACATTGAACTTATTGGGTAACTTTTTCCAAGTTACCTCAATGCCACGGAAATATATTCCTGAATAACATGGAAAGATTCTTGCTCTGAAGCAACCTCACCTGTCTGTGCTGGAAACCCCCCTGCAAATCAAAACTAATCTGGAGCCAGAATGGTACAATAGGGAAAATGCAGTGAAGCTTAACAAAGCAGGTTAGGGAACTCTGACCGTGGCACTGTTGCCATTATTGCTAAGTATGTGATTTTGGATTTGTCAGATTTATCACCAGAATTCTGTAAAATACGGCTGACTAAAACCAGGGTAAGTTAAAAGCGGGCTTGATCCCACAAATGAAAAGTAAGAATCCTTAGAAAGAGAAGCTAGGGTGGCTTTTTTAACAGAACTATTCTGAGACAGATGGAAGAAAGGCTGGAACAAGAGTTTCAGGTACCAAACAACCTTTTCCATTTAGGCTCTTTGTGTCAAGATATCCCTTCTTGCTGCCTTTTCATTTCTACATCATACAGAATTATACCAATGAAATACTCCCCACCTCAGCCGTTTTTGTACCTCTTTCTTGATTAGGGACTAGGTCTATAGATCAGTATAAGAACAGAGAGATAATGATCCTGTTTAGATAATCTGCTTCTAGATTTTTCTTCTTTTAACTGCCTCTAAAAAATAACCAGCTATGAAAATAGCTTATTTTAAAATCTCTCCTAACACAATAATAATAGCATCTCACATTTTCCATTGTCAATAATCTGCCCCTCAAGTCAAGGGACGATGCCAAACTTTGGCTTCACACACTTCTGAGAAGCTGCATTTTGAACACACAGATGATAGAGCGGTTCTGTTTAAAGTGTTGCACTGCTGTGGACTTGACCAGCAGGTCAAAACATGCTTTAATTTCCAGCGCAGTCAAGAAGCATGCCTGCTCTGTTTGGTTCAGAGTAAGGAATGATGTCTGGTAACAAAGCATCACCTCTCCCGGACCAAATAAAGTGGAAATGTATGGACAGCATCAAATGAAAGAAAAAGTAAAAAAAAAAAAAAAAAGCTGTGGATGGAGTTTCCATTCATTCACAAGAATACGTGAAGTTCTGCTTTCTCATGTGCAGAGAAGAGATGCATCAAGAGCTTTGCTACTTAAAGGCCCCTTTCAATACCTTTCCTTGGGCTTAGACACATCCCACTATGGGAGAGTACTTTGAATTATAGCTTCTCACTCCAAGTCTCTTGTTTCTCAACTTGAGCTGTCATTCTTCCCTAGTCATGCACCTTCATCCAGCCAGCTGGAAATACATGAGTGTCCTGATCTGACTTAGAACAGCACTAATTCTGTTCAGTGATTTTCTTTTCAGCTCAGTCTCTTATAATTAACTGCACTTTCTGAGGTTAATGGCAGATTTTTGCAGTCTGCTTCTACAAGTGATAGCACTTGGTGTTTATAGTAACTACCAAGGATTGGTGGGAAGACCAAGGTCACCACTAAACCTTCTGTACCACATTGGGGGGTACAGAAAGTAAAAGGTCGCACGTGTGGGGAGGAGAGGCCAGAACAGGTGACCCTAAACTGACCAACGTGAGATTCCATCCCATATATGTCATATTCAGTATAAAGCTGAGGGATCACAAGGGTCAAGACTCTTCTTCAGTGGCTGGTGTCCAAGGAGGACTCTCTCCATTCTGCCTTCAATTCCAATCTGTGTGTCCCTTAATCTAGTTCCAGCTCCTAAATCCTGTTCCCAGCTGCTGCTGAGTCCAGTCTGGGACATCCCCAGTGCCTGCTCCACAGCACCAGCGGTGATGGTGATGTAATTGCCAATAGAAGGGTTTGGTTTGATAGTGGTTTTGTAGGTATTTGTATATATTTAATTTCATAATTATCATTTTTGTTAAGGCTGTTTTAGTTTTCTCTTCTAACCCATAAGTCTCCCTTATTTCTTTTCTCTTCCCCAGGAAGGGACAGGGGTTAACAGAGAGCATCTGTTATAGGTCTAGGGGAAGGCCCTGACCCTAAACCTTGACACTGAGCAGTATTTTTGTTCTGGGCAGATGCACGGGTTTGTGTTCCAAGTTCAGAATTTATAGTTTATTTCAGCTGCCTACTTCCATAAAAGACATTAAAAAACATTTTCAATTAAAAAATAGAGGTTTCTGTCAACCTCTGCACCTAACTAACCCTAACTGAACTAATCCAGACCATAACAATAGCCCGTAACAAATACTGACGCTTTAGGTGGAATACTTCCTGACAACATGGAAGAGACAGAATGCGACAACAGCATGCTAGAAATCAAGGTCAGAATCCTATGCTCGAATTCCCCAAACATTAGAGGTTCCACACCATCATTACTACACTTTGGTGACAGTTGATGAGACAAGTCTGTAAAACCTTATAACCAGGATAAATTTCCAAAAAAACCCATAGGTGGGCTAAAACACAAAGAGAGATGTTTGCCTTATTTATTAGGCTGCTAATGACATCTCTCGTTACCAGTATCCTTCAGATGCATCACCTTCAACAGCAGTTCTACAGGACAAGTATCTTCACAGGCTAATATCTTTCTTATATTCATCTCAAAAGTGATGGTGGCACAAACTCAGGAATTACACCTTTTCTAAGCTGAGAACTTCTACTGAAATACTTCCAAACCGAATTGTCTTTCATATTTTAGACTACAGCACTTAAAAAGACATAATGTAGTACTAATTAGGGCAGCCCTCTCTGTCTGAACTTTCTAACATGAGAAGGGCTAGTGTTGAGTCTTTTCAACATGGTCAATCTTTCCTCACTGTTCTCAGACTTTCCTTCTAAGTGTTCTAATTGAAATGACTATTGGCTCCTCAGTTATAGCTGAACTTTAGAATTTACTCGTTGGATCTATTTAAGGAGGCGTGTACCCAAGATTCTCATAACAAAAGTATTGTCAGAGTTGTGCCAGAGCAGAGGTGTGTAGCTTTGGAAATCTTAGAGTCTTTTTCTCCTCATTTAAACTGACTCATTCCCTCTAGTCTGCAAACCCACTGAATTACAAGTAGACTCCCAGCTGGATAACAAAAGAGAGTCTCTTTTAGCCCAAGCCTTTACCGCTCAATGCTAGAGCAAAAGGAACCTCCATAATCTACAGGTAGTTGGTGTTTGTCTCTCTATTCTCTCCTGCAGAATGATCAGCTTCTGTGTCTGGCTGGGATGAAGATCAGGCTCTAGCCAGGCAGCAGTTGAGTTAAAATGCCAAACTGCAACGCTCTGTTTGGACACATCCATGTACCTTCCCGCATGGCCCCACCGCAGGACTGAATTCACCAGGTAACCCACCCTTCCCCATTGTCATCACCAATTCTCAGGGGCTTCTTGTAACGAGGTGAAGTTTTTTTCTGTATGTTATAGCTCCAAAACCTCCATCAAATCACAGATAGAAATACACCTCTCTTTCAAACCTTTCTGCATTAATGGAATAATGCATAATTCTCTGCATTAATGAAAGCCCCTGTAACAGTGCACGTATCAATGCATACTGGAATCTGCTTTCTGTAACACCGAGGACTCCCCCTGCGCTCCTCGGGGATGGCACCAGCACCCTCTGCTGTCACACAGCAGCACCGAAGTCAGCTGAAACCCCAGTCGCTGTACTATCTATCACGGGGAGTTTCAGGGACAGCTTTTTACATCCTCCACTAAAGATCCTGAGCCATAATACATCACAGTGACATTCTGCAGTGAACTCTGCGCTTCAAGACAGCTTATTTTCAAAGACTGTGTCTAGAAATGATCACCCAAAAATGAGCTTATTGTTTTAGTTATTTGCACTGATTGAACACCTAAAAACAATGCTAGGATGACAGGAAATCAAAGCCATGCTAATAGAGCTACCAACTTCTATAAATGCATTAATAAATCACTGACATTTTAATGTGTATTTTAAAACTCCATCTTCTAAACTCTTGCGATAACATGAGACTCGGTTTTGATTTTTTCTCTACATGCTTTTTGTTCCCTCAGTTGCAGAGAGAAACTTGAAAACATTAATTTCAGAAATCCCGAATGCAAGTAAATTTCAAACGTAACATCCCATGACTCTCGTGTGGTTTTTCTTCTTCTTTTAAAGCAAGCCCCAAATGCCTTACAGCAGCTGGCCAGCAATACCAAAAGACATTCAAACGAGTATTTACAAAGCTTTCTGCAACCACAAGCACTAGCCTTCAAGCCAGCTCTACTGAAGGAGCCAGAAATCCAGAACAAAAGGAGAGCCATCATCTCCCCCCGCCCTGTGAGGTTTTAAACTTTTAAATAGCTGACTTAGAAAAGTTCATTAGTCTGACCAGCTGTATTGACCAGTCCTAGGCCACACAAAATCATCTCAAAACAAGTTCTATGCAGCATATTCATATATAGAGTCTATATTGACCAAAGACCTCTTTTTATTTTGTCCTTAATGGATGAGCGCCATCCATCACTCCTCTTTTTCCAGGAATTATACCATCATCATGGGCAACAGCATGTAATCATAAACCAAATACAGGAACGGAATACAAAAGGGGTTCCTTCAAGACAAGGATTACAAACACATATATACATACCAAACATAAAAGACAGAAATGATATTAAGAACAAAAGCAAACCCAGGGAAAAAGAGATTATAGTATAATTTGCAGTACTTTGGGTGAAGGATCACAATCCACACTAATAAAAAGAGAGTTTGCTGAATATAGCAATGTATGTATTTTACACAGGGTCAGTAAGGTTGTGATGGGATGGCAACTGTACAAAGCTTCAGGAATCAAAGCTGACTGTGTTCATTTACATTACACTCAAAGGTGTCAGAGAAATACAAATGTTTCCATTCTTTGTAAGAGAAGATATGCTTCCTAAAAAAGAGAAAAACAAGTAGCAAAATAGGCATGGATTACCAAACCAAGGTGAAACTCTTACTCTTTCCATCGTTAGTACAAAATAAACACTATCTATAGCTCCAGTGAGCCTACTTGGGTAAGTTTTCACCTATGTAAAAAAAAAATAAAAATAAAAATCACAGTCTAGCTCCTAATTAACACTGTTTTCAAATTACAAGAGCTACATACTAAATTCAGGCCAAGACTGGAAAATTAAAGTCTTGCTTGAGCTGATCAAATTTCTTCTGTTGCAGGTAATCCTATCAATAGATAATATTTTCCAGAAAAATATCTACCAGCTTGCCAGCTAAAAACTGTCCATCAGTCAAGTCAGCCTTCAAATTTTGCACTGACCGTAAACAAAAAATACATAAATCTGCAATGCTGCAAAAACTGAAAAGGACCAGTAAGTGCCACTGCCACTTAAGCCACTAACATCATTTTACAAAGCTTCTTTCTCAAAGGTCTGCTTCCTTCAAAGTCAGTAGCAAAACTTCTGTCAATTTAAGTGACTGTGAGGCCAGGCCCAGAGAAAATAATCCTTTCCCAGCTGCACATTCTTAGACTGGTGTTGAGTTACTGGTTAAAGACTAATGTTGAGCTACTGGTTAAAGACCAACGAGGCAAGGAGGAAAGCAGATGCTCCTTTTATCACTAACATTAAATAGAACAGACTAAATACACATCCACGTGAACAGGGAGAGTAGAGTAGCATTTGTGAAAAAAAGATGCCACCTTCTTGGGTAGCAAGTATTTCCCATCCCCAACACGCTCTTTTAAGAGAGGTGATTGGCTGAGGAATCTCACAAAAAATAAACCACAATTTGCCATAATTAAAGATTTTTTTTTGGTAGAATGCCCAAATAATGCCAGATTCCCAAAAGCAGAGTTTATGCTAGAGTGTGGTGGTTTTCCAGTGCATGGGAGGGAGCAGGTGTGTGGCTCTGGGCCATTCCAGCAGGCATCAATGAGCAAAGCACAAGACCCCCAGCTTTATGACTTCAAACCACCCAAAAGCCAGAGTTACTCCAGCTCACAATGCTATTTAGATCGTAGAGCTATCACAAAATAGACCCATTAAGAATCACAAGCAAAGTCACAGTGCCCATCCCAGAGCATCAGAGAAAGAAGTGTGATGACAACAATGTCCATGAGTCATGATGTGTCAGTGCCCAGCATTGTATCTGTTTTATAGCCTACGTTAATTTCTTAGCCAAAGCCACACTGCACAAAAGACTGGACGGTCTGCAGAAAGTTTAAAAACATATTTTGCAAGGGTAACGTTTCAAAAGCCTGAAGTATGTCTTCTTAGAACATCACTCAGATGTGTAAGAATGTAATGAACTGATGAAGTTTTCCTAGTATTAGGTAGCAGGAAACAGCTTCCCAATACTTCAAATTAAGCCTCCAATGGAATCTCTTCCTTGTGTATTTACACACAACAGTCTGATCAAAAGTTTTAAGGCTCTTATTTCCCCAAAAAAGGTCACATTAAAGAAGGGATTAAATGGAGTTAACGCAGTTATTGGCAATGCAAAGAAGGATGCTTGTGTCATTTGCTATTGTACAATCTGGGGCATTTCACTCCATGCTTTGGCTTTCTTCTTGGCCAAGGATAGCCACGGTGGTTCAGCAGGGCCGCATGGTGTCATTGGCAGGTTAGAGGAGTGTCTTGCTTCCTTTTCAACAGCAGGAATCACAGATGCTTCCTGAGCAATAGGTCCAACTTTACCTGCCAACAACAAGATACCCATCACTCATCAGAAGGCTAGAGAAAAAAAACTCAGTTTCTGCCAACAGTATTTCCTTCTCTCTGAAGCAATTGTTTTACAGCCCAGAATGTTTGTGACTCAAAAGTAAGTCAGAGAAATTGTTAAACTGGGTATTGCTAGCACTGCCTGGTCCAGCTACAACAATGGCAAGGACTAGCTATTGCAATGGAAAAATTGATACTATGCTGTTAGTGAATAATCTGTCCATAAAAGAATCTTCTTCTCAAATGTCTAAGCCCTGAAAAATGAAGGACTTCTTCAAAATTCTTCAAGTATGTGGAGACTATAGCCCCAGGTATTTTTATAATTCATATTCTTGGCTAACTTCTTTCTTAATCTTTTCGAACTCCTAATTTCCATGACAGTGCACAGCAAGGAGTTCCACAGGCTTATCCTGCTCTGTGAGTGCAAGAAAGTCTAGGAATTAGACTCCCGAGTATGCAGGAAAATGGAACAAAAATATCCGCATGGCAAGGATCACCCCAGGCTTGCTGTGGGGTCAAAAGCAACTGGCGTATGTTTTTCAACACTGAAAAGTCTTAAAGATCTTTTTTCAGTCCTCACTGCTGGCATAAATATTGCTTCAGCAATATTATTAAATACTAGGTAGGGATCAAACCCCTGCTTTATGTTCTTTGACTTGTAATCCCAGAAGGTGGGATTCTGGTGGGGTTAGGTATTCCTCTTCATGCAACCTAACACAAGCCTGTCATCCTCACAAAGGGTGCAGGAATACAGGTAACACCACTTGCACAGTTTTGAGTTACTATTCTCGAGAAAAGGCCTCCTCCTTTTATCTTGTTTGAAAATTTTCAAGATTTATGTCTTCAGACAGACAGCCTGGAACGAGGCTTCACAGAATGCAGCTCTGAACAGATGTAGCTCTCACTTCTCAAGACATGGTTCATAAGTCTTTCAAAATCACGCTCTCTCCCTCCATTTCGACCCAGGCAGTACTTCATTTCTGTGTGTAAGTCAAACTGAGAAAATACAAACTTGTTCTCACACGTGATTAGTCTGTGCATGGCACGTGGCAGGCATGATGAGGCTGCTGCGCTCCAGCACAAAAACAGAGGCCACATGGGGACTTAAGCAATGTTAAGTACAAGAAGCTTGATCTTCCTTGCACTGAAATCAATGGAAAGTGTCTATCAGCTCCATTTACGCTCCTGAGCAAAGCCAAAGAAGTTCCCACTCAGGAGGTCTCTGGTCTTTTAAAAATCCTGGCTCACTGGTAGTTCTTGCAGGAGGCAAGCTACACGTAGGAGTACTGGAGGAAGCATACCAGCCACTAAAAGCAGAGCTGCAGCCCTGCACACACAGCACATTTTTCAGAAGCATCTAAGGTGATGTAGGAATTTAAGTGTTAATGAAATTTTTATTTTGGAAATTCATTTCACATTTTGGCAGACTTCCTTCTTCATAATGGGCAAAAGCAACTCTAAAACTCTAAGGTAAAACAAAACTCAGAATGGTGGTTCATACCTGTTTGCAGGAAGATGGGCTTTGGGACAAACCTCACCATGCTTAGGGTGAAGTGGGATAGAGGAAAGACAAGCTACATAATTTCCCCTTGGTTATAACAGGCTGCCATGCAGCAGTAACAAAACAGTCACACTTGGTAAATATCTGATTTCTTGGAATTCTCTTCCAAACTTAGCCGACCTCAAGCTGTCCTGGCTTTTGCTGTTGTGTGCAGGATGTATGTACTGCACAGAAAACCTCAACCATCCATCAAGGAAATTGCTAACAGTTACCATAAGCCAAAGAGAAGAGTCCAAATTAATAACTCATCTGGATATTAGATCTACATCCTTTCCACCCCTAGCACCTTCAACTAGACAAATTCCTGGCTGTGCTAATGGACCTGAATTTGCCTTTGATATCATAGGAAGGAGTTAGTGTTCATCTAGAGCTAATAGTTCTTTTAAAGGTACTACAC